>CM018683.1:42134814-42424814 GCA_009363875.1 Mikania micrantha | reverse complement strand
CTGAAACGTTCGAATTGAATCGATATTAGAACTAAGGTACATTTGATTTGGGAGTTAATTTGAGAAACACTATAAAGATAAGTCAAAACGAATTTGTTCAGCGAATCCCCACCTGGTGCCGCAGTAAAACGCAATGCACCCGAGTAGGGACCCAGGCTCGAAGCCCGGATGGGGCGTCTGGAACCGGTTTTTATCCATTTTGGCCAAATTCCTTATTTTTTTTATAAAAATAATCCTAAAAATCATTCTCCTATGATCTATAGTGGATTAATTAGCCATAGAAAAATATTAACTTAATATTTATTATTTAATCAAGTTTTATCTATAAATACAATGGAATCAAAAATCATATTATATACACACACTAAGCTTTAAGATCCATATATTTAGCTATAAAAATTCCAATTAAAATATAAATTCATTACGCAATTAGTTTTTCAGATTTTTTTTACTTATTATTTAAGTAATAATAATCAACATTTTAATTCTATAAAAAATCATTTAAAATTTTGGTTAAAAGTTTACAGAGTTTTCATATTTTGTAAATAAAACTATTTATTTAAATTAATTATGTTATTAAGGCAAAATGTTAATTGTTAGTTTGAAATTCAAAATATGAAAGTGGTTATGAAACATAGAATAATTCCATAAAATGTTATATTATTACTTGTGCTATATTTAATTATTTAAACAAAACTAGTGTTAACCAAAATATTTATTCTTATAAAATAATTAGTTGGAATATTATATAATTATATTCTAATGCTATTTAATTAACAACTTTCTATAGGTACGTTTATTTGCGTACATAAATAAATATTACAAAGATACCATTTGAAATTGGATGTATTCATTGTGAGGAATCCTTAGAATGCCATAGACTTAAGTATACAAAACTTGAACTTTAGGAATACTAAGTTTATTAAGTTTCTCCTTAAACTTTAGTAGGTTGAGGTGTGATCCTTTGATTCAAACTCTAGGCAAGAATTCTTGCGTTAAGATAAACAATCAGGTGAGTATTCATACTTTCTCTTTACTTCTAAGTGTTTTGGGATGTTACATATGCTCTATTCAAAAACAATGTTTACAATTAAAACCATTTGATGCAAGCATTTAGTCTATTTTAGTTAGAATCATTACTATGTGAATGCCTGTTTGGAAATCTATGATTCATATTCATGTGTTATCTATTGCAAACAAGATTGATATACTAGATGTTATGCTATTATTTGAAACTTGTTTGAGATACTATTATCTATTGTAGACTTCGTTGAAATAGTAGTTTTATACTATTACTGAAACTAGGTTTGAGAGTCTGTTATCTATTGCTAACTCGTGTTTTGCATGTCTTAGTTTAAGACTTGATCAGTCTTGACTATGGTCTATGTATTATGCTTGTTTGAGGGAACATTATTGCTATTGTATTCATCTTATATGCAAACATGAACTATACGTGTTTAGATTCTAATTTTAGATAGTCTGATTGTTATGCATCATTTATTTATAAAAAAATCACTCACCAACTATTCATATAGTTGACCCAAAAACCATTTTTACATATGTAACAGGTTAAGGTGAAGACATGGCGAAGACATAGGAATATGTTTAGTAGACCTAGTTAAATTGTAAAACGATGTTTAGAATTTCAATTGTAACCGTTGTATACTCAATTCATGTAATGTATTTGAATTTAATGAATGAAATATTTTGTGTTGATTAATAATGATGCTTTAATTATTGAAACGTTATAACAACAACCTGAGCTTTTGAGCATTCTTAATCGCGCCCCAACGTATTCCGCCGTCGGTCGAGGTGTGACATAATTTGTCACATCATTCTAAAATATTTTTTACTTTTGGTTTGTGTGATTTTATATAGAGCAATGTGTTATACATTGGAGGATATATACTCTTCAAAAAGCTTGTGAATCGAAACTCAGTTGAAAAACTAAAGGCCGGTTTGAAAAAAATACCATTTAAAACGAGTTGAGATCGACTCAAAATTTTTAATATGTATATATATATATATATATATTAAAGTATATATACGCACACGCGTACATATATATTATATTACACACACAAGTGTGTGTATACATATATATTGATGAAGGATCGAATATAAAACTAATTTTCCAAAAGAAGGCTAGAAAAGATTTTTAAAATCTATAAAACCGACCCAAACGAATTCCGATTGAACTCATTTCGATTACATTGGAACCGTCTCATCGAAATCTACAATATATGCTTTCAGGTTTTAGCTTTTACAGCTAGTTTTAGTGTCTAGATTTTACTGTTTGATTTTTAGGTTCTATTTTACATTTATTGTTTGTTTTAAAGTTTTTGTTTAGCATTAGAGTTTTGGCTTAAATTTTAGGGTTTGGTTTTCAAGTTTTAGGTTTTCTAACTTGTAGCTAGTTAGTCAACTCAGTTAAGTACGTTTTTGTTCAAGTTAATGCAAATTTGATTCTTTTTATCACACATAATGCAAATTTGATGAGAAGAAAAAAACAATTGAGGGTAACGTTAATTAACAATATGAAAATACCTTGTAAGTTGTAACACAATAATAAAAAAATATTATGTCTTTAATTTAGAAAATAAATTTCAATTTTTGAAAAATTTTGGTTGTTGAACATGTATCTTTTCAATTAATACGAGTATTCATGTATTTTGTTTGAATTAAATGGACGTATTTTTTTTTATTTTGAATTCATAATTAGTTATTATCAATTTTTAAACATTCATAGTATGGGAGTTATATTTTCACTATTCATGTAACATATGTGTTTTAAAGCTATTTTCTAATATATTAGTTTCTGTATAATCTAAATGTTTAAACTTTGGAAGTGTAACGTCTATCATGATGTTATACTTTGACTAAATCTTGACAAGATGTTAACAAAACTTGACGTGACAAACAATGTCACCAAATAAAACAAAAATTCTTTGAAAAACCATCGCCAATGGTTTCATCAAAGTCTGATGATGACGCTAATATATTCGTTTATGGGATTATACTACATGATTCTACTGATTAGCACCGTTGATTCACATTTCGGCGGTCGAAGAACAAAAAACTTCGCACTAAGGAGACAAACAATAGTGGTAAAAAAAACAACGTTATTTTCATTATTGTGTTATATTACATGATTCGAATGTATAAGCATTGTGACATATGATAAAAACACATGGTTTCTAACTGTTGTGTTTTTAATTCATTAACACATCTACGTATGTTCAAACCATTGTGTTTTTTGATGTATGTATTATGTAATATGTCCGATGTTTATTTCATAATTGCGTCTTTTGAAATTTTTTGCTTAATGTATAATGATTGTGATTGTGTAATATTTTATGTAGTTTTCATGGATATGTAATGTTATGAATTGTGTAATACGTTATGTTGTTTGGCTCTTGTATATTGATTGTGTAATGTGTCTTTTTATCATATGTCTTCAATGTAACGACAGATGTTTATTTCATAATTGTGTCGTTTGAATTTGTTGTGTTTAATGTGTAATGTTATGAATTGTGTAATATGTTATGTTGTTTGCATATTGTAATGTGTAATATCTAATGTGTAATGTGTTTTCCTAGATATGTAATGTTATGTGTTGTGTAATATGTTATGATATTTTGGGTATTATGTAATATGTAATGTTTAATGTGTAATGTGTAATATGTAATATGTAATGTTCAAAGTATTTCCCAGGATCTGTAATGTTATGAATTGTGTAATATGTGACGTTTAATGTGTAATACGTAATGTTTAAAGTGTTTCCCTGGATCTGTAATGTTATGAATTGTGTAATATGTAATGTTGTTTGGCTATTTTGTATTGTACAACGTGTAATGTGTAATGTTTAAAGTGTTTCCAAGGATCTGTAATTTTATGGATTCTGAAATATATTATGTTGTTTGGCTATTGTGTATTTTAATGTATAATGTGTAATGTGTCTTTAGACTATTTTGTGTATTGAGTTATACCTGATCAGGATGGGGAGATGTTAGAGCCTCTGAGTGACTTTATTATGAAGACACAACCAAAGAAAACAAAAGAAAAAAAATACAATCTCTTGAAGAATATGTATCTATATCATAAATCCGTCATAAAAAAAAGAAAGAAACAAAAGAAAATGAACATTGTTCATTTTCCATTTGAAGGAAGAAGGCTGATTGTACGACGTGCTATTTCTAATTTTTGATGTGCTATTTCTAATTTTACATGATCAACCCTTCTTGCAGCCGAGCACCGTGCCAAATGTGTCCGAAGAAGAAGAGCAAAGCAAATGAAGCATGTCCAAAAGTAAACCAACCCCTTGGACTGCTACGAAAAACACCATCAGATTTCAAGGTAGCACGATCTAATTCAAAAATTGCCCCCAATTGGGCGTGTCTAGCATATTTTTTGACAGTAACAAGATCACTATAACTGACTCCATTGAGTTCTTCTTATTGAGACTAGAACTCATAGGGAATCAAATCGATTTATGGATGGAATCAGGTATGCAGTATTTATAGACAAAAGTATTCGGTTATTGGGGAAAACTCAATTAATTTTAATGTCAAATCAGGATCAACTAGAACATAAATAAAGCGTCGAACTCTTCTTTGGTGTCAAGGTAATCGCGATGAATAGTCATCGACTTCGGGGAAAGGCTAGAAGAATAAGACCCATTATGGGACAGACAATGCATTACAGACGTATGATCATTACGCTTCAACCGGGTTATTCTATTCCACCTCTTAGAAAGAAAAAAACTTAAATCAAAATACTTAATAGCATGGCGATACCTTTATACAAAACTTCTACCCCGAGCACACGCAATGGAACCGTAGACAGTCAAGTGAAATCCAATCCACGAAATAATTTGATCTATGGACAGCATCATTGTTGTAACACCCCACCCCAGAATAGGGGTGACGTGTCACTATTACATCAATCAAAGTAGAAGACATGGGTTCCATTAAGCAAAGGTAAGGATTACAGCCCAAAAGACTGTTTAAGAGCCCTAGGTTAAATTGTTAATTACACATATTGATCAAATGACCGTATCTAATGAACTAGCCTAAGCTACAAAATATAATTGCATACTTTCGCGGTCCAAAATACTAGAGCTTAATTTCTCTCTCCTCACGTCCTGCCCTGAATAACCTGTGAACATGTTATAAACAAACATTAACGGAATGACCCGAATGCCCGGTACAGATAAAGTCTTAAGTAACAGAATCAATAACTGAATGCGTGATAATAAAAGGCAAAATGATATGATATAAAGTAAAGCAAGACAATCAAATAAATCATATCATACGGATGTACCCTGAGCCGAATCTTAAATCACTACTGACATGCACATAGAGGTGCAGACCCTATGTACCGAACGTGCAATGGAGTGTGGGCATACACAGATCCATCCACCAGAAATCATACACAAAGATATCCTAGGACCAGTCCATACGCCTCCTTATGGCCTCATGTACCTCACAAGTACGAAGAAGACGCCGTGATCTCATCTCACCGCCACGGTTGGTGCCACGTCATTGATGCCGCAGTGACATGCTTGCGGTCACCCCCGCAAGTAGAAACATGCTCGGGTAACAGAATACAACAACAAAGTAGTAACACAACAATATAAATATCAAATACGCTTCTCACTAAGCGTTCAATCGAATCATAATATATTGGAACATGCGATAATGATTTCAAATCCAAAAATGTGTATCGCATGTAAGCAACGATAACAAATAATACCTAATGATTCAAAATTCATATCGGACAATACAAGATCGATATATCAAAGACGTTCAGGAATTTCCAAAGGTATGTGAGAATCAAATGGGTTTAAATAATCAAATCATATGCTAACACGAAAAAAAGAGGGGGTAAGAATCCGTACTTTCTTTTATAAAACTTGGTGATTTAGAATGGTAGGCTATCCTTTACAGGTTCTTGTAATAACCTACATGGTAGTTTTGTTCCTTATAAGATTTTTATATATTTATTTATTTATTATTATTATTTTTTTAACACAAGGTTGAGTATCTATATTTTCTTCTTTATAAAGATTCTTATTTTCATATATTTTTTATTTACTACAATTATTCTACAAACAAGATAGTAAATGTCAAATTTTATATATATTGCCAAATGTAAATTAAATTACCGTATTAATTTATTCTTATAACTTTATTTATTAATTTATATTATATTCAAGAAAAGAAATAACTGAATATAATCTTATACTTTTAAAAATTGTATTACCGATGTGTATATAGATATTCTTATATATATGGATAAATTTTCCCCATTAAACTAATTGAATGAAGCTCATAACAAAATATAAATATTTAAACATGAACTTTATTATTATTTTTTTTTACGTATTAATATTAATATTTTTTTTTCTTTCTTTGTTCTGCTACCTATACACCATCTTCTTCAAAAAGAAAACCACCAAACTTCTTCTACTAACTAATCTATATGTAGTTCTTTACCAACTGTCAACCTATTGTTATATGCATGCATAGGCTCTAAATAACTGTTGTGCATTGATTTAGTTACCTTGTCGTAGATTGTCCAGAGAATCCATGGTGGTGTCGTCGGTCGAGGGACGAAACGCAGCGGAGACGGAGAAGAATGGTATCAGATTGTGTTTAACGCGACGAAGAGGAGTCGTTGGAGAGGTCGACTGGTTGCCGGAAAACACGAGAACCGGTCGTTTATGTGGTTGTGCTGCTTCTGTTCGACGGTTGCGGGTAGTAATGCTACTGGAATAGGGGAGTGGTGGCGTCGGTTTCGGGTTTCGTTCTCGTTTCTTCTCGCCAGAGTTGGTCGCCAGAACTGAAAACAAAGCCTAGCAGAGAGAGGAGGGAGAGATTTTGTAAATTTCATGGATGAGGGTCTCCATTTAAAACCCAAAGGTCTGAGTAGGTGGTCGGATGGAGGCGCGATGTCGGGGGAAACAGGTCGACCAGCCGTTTAGCCGGCGACATTGTCTGTATGAAAGAAAATAAGCTGCACCCGTTTTCTTTTCTTTTTCTTTTTTTTTCCGTGATATTTGATGCTGTATGTATATTATTTATAATAATTATTTGTTCTTATTTGTTTCTTGTGCTGCCTAGTCGATCTGGACGACGTGGTGACCACATATTTCATATACACTATTATTATCATTATTAAATTTTGTCCTTATTGTTATTATAATTATTTTCAAGAATATTAATTGTTTTTCTTACCTAAGTTAATTAATTTATATATTTTTTTTTGAACGGTCCTAAATTAATTTATTTAAAGATTTAATTATGACTACTCCATGTTTAATTGATAATATTATTTTATAATCTTATATTATTATTATTATTATAATAAATTATTATTATTATTATTATTATTATTATTATTATTATTATTATCTTTTCAGATATTTCAACTATTACCCCCTAAGAAAAAAATTGCGTCCTCGAAATTTAGAGGGAAGTCAAAAATAACGATAGAAATTTCATAACAATCAAAGTGGGAACATAGTTCACAGTTACTCGTACAAAGGAATCTGTGCATTAAATAAATTTGGATACAAAGAACGAATAGATTCTTCAATTTCCCATGTCGCCTCTCTTTCAGAGTGATTCTTCCATAAAACTTTAACAAACGGAATCACTTTCTTTCTCATAATCCTTTCTTGTCGATCCAATATTGCTTCTGGTTCTTCTTCATACGATAAATCCTCTTGAGTGGTGTGCAATGGATAACTAATAACGTGAAGCGGGTGGTAGTTGTATCCCCTCAATAAAGACACATGAAAGACATTATGAACGTGGGAAAGTTGAGGAGGTAGTGCTAATCGATAAGAAACTTCACCAACTCTTTCAAGAATCTCAAACGGATCAATACAACGAGGACTAAGTTTTCCTTTTATTCTAAATCTGCGAACGCCACGACATGGTGAAACTTTTAAGAATACATGATCTCCAACTTTGAATTCTAAGGCTCGTCAATGTTTATCCGCATAACTCTTTTGCCTACTTTGTGCTTCTTTTAACTTTTCTCGAGCAATAGCAACTTTATCATTTGTTATTTGTATCAATTCTGGCCCTTCAATTATTTTCTCGCCAACTTCATTCCAACAAATTGGTGCTCGACACTTTTGACCATACAGAAGTTCGAATGGAGCCATGTCAATGCTTGCTTGCCAACTATTATTATAAGTAAACTCAACAAGGCATATATAATCATCCCAGTTTCCCGTCCACTCGAGTGCACAAGCTCTAAGCATATCTTCAAGTGTCTGAATTGTGCGTTCAGATTGCCCATCTGTTTGCGGGTGAAAGGCTGTGCTAAACCTTAATCTTGTACCCAAAGCAGTTTGAAATCCCTTCCAAAATCGCGAAGTAAACCTCGGATCCCTATCAAACACAATCGAAGCTGGAGTACCGTGTAACCGAATAATCTCTTTTATAAACACGTCCGCTAACTTGCTAACCGAAAATCCTTGTTGAATCACCAGAAAGTGAGCTGATTTGGACAATCTATCAACCACGACCCATATAGCATCGTTCTTCTTCAATGTTTTAGGCAAACCCGTAACAAAGTCCATCGATATTTCATCCCATTTCCATAATGGAATATCCAATGGCTGCAAAAGACCACTAGCTCGTTGGTGCTCGACCTTTATTTGTTGGCATGTAAGACATTCACTCACGTACTTTGCAACAGCTTCCTTCATGCCATTCCACCAAAAGTTTTGACGTAGATCTCGATACATCTTTGTAGATCCTGGGTGGATAGATAATGGGGAGCTATGTGCTTCAGCTAGCAATGCCTCACGAAGAGCGGAGTTGTTGGGTACACATAATCTTTTGCCACACCAAATCACTCCTTGTTCATCTACATGAAACTCAGATTGTTTTCCCACCTCCATGTTTTCCAATATTGCCCATAATTCACCGTCATCTTTTTGTGCTTCTTTGATACGTGAGATGAGGTCAGACTCAATTTTCAATTTTGCAAGATAACCATCTGATTGACCGATATGGATGCCAACACCCATTTTGTCAAGATCCGTGATGATACGAGGTTGAATCTGAAGGCAAGATATTGCACCAAAGTTTTCCTGCTCAAAGCATCGGCCACAACATTCGCTTTCCCCGGGTGGTATTGAATATTGGCATCATAGTCTTTAAGAAGTTCTAACCAACTTCTTTGCCTCATATTTAGCTCCTTTTGTGTAAAAATGTACTTAAGGCTTTTGTGATCGGTGAAGATGTCACAAGTCTCACCATGGTGTCACCAAATCTTTAATGCAAACACCACAGCTACTAACTCTAAGTCATGTGTCGGGTAGTTAACTTCATAAGGCTTCAATTGACGCGAGGCATAGGCGATAACTTTCCCATGTTGCATTAACACGCAACCAAGGCCTTTCTTTGAGGCATCACTATAAATCTGGTAACCGCCTGATCCACAGGGAAGAGTGAGTATCGGAGTAGATACGAGCCTTTTCTTTAATTCTTCGAAACTTTTCTCTCGTTCTTCATTCCATGAATACTTAACCCCTTTCCTCAAAAGTTGAGTGAGTGGTAAGGCAATGACAGAAAATCCTTCTACAAATCTTCGGTTACAACTAACCACTGTTTCATATCTATCCACGGTTACAGCTTTCTATTCTTACATTTCAAACATTCCGTGGTTTCCGCTCCTTCCGTGGTCTCCACTCCTTCCGAAGTTTTAACCTTCTAACTTGTCCATGGTTAAAACTCTTCCGAAGACAAGGTTCTTCCGATGTTAAAAATATCTTCCGTGGTTAAAATCTTCTCTTGTAGTTATCAAACTCTTAATACTTTCGCCTGATTTGACCGTCACTAATCACTCTGCAAGATTAGACTCCTACAATTAATTGAATTGACCCTCATTAATTGTTCTCACAGCACGATAATATTTTCTAATTTTACCATCCTATCCTTCTCACCTCTAATAAACACTGATCTTATTTATATCAGTGGTTATCTTCTTCAGTTCTTCCATAATCACTTGAAAAAGTCTTTTGATATTCCTTTGATCAAGAAAACTCTTCCTTCAAGTTCAAAATGCTGCTTATGGCGAAGGACAATCGCTTGTCAGGCATGTCGCCTGGCACGACGCACTTACACTGATTCCATATGAGCTTGATGCTCATGATGATGGTGTAACGATATCGGACCAGGCTTCATTCCTAACAAAGTTATGTCTGTACATCAGGGTGTGCATGCACGTACTCATTTGTCGTTTGTCTTTCTCTCTCTTGCTCACAGGTTTCTCCAACGGGTAAAAAACCTAAGGTAAAACTTTTGGTAAGTTATAAGTAGTGGAGGTTTTATTTATTGAAACCGCCCTCGTTTGCAAAGGTTACACTTCTTTGTCTTCTCCTATCTAAACTTAAGGCAAAAATTTGTAAACATGCTTTGCACTCATAGTTGTTCTCCGTTCATCATCGCAACAATGGCATCTGAAGCTTTGAAAATGAAGCTAATTCACAATCTCGGAGCCTACCTTGTTAAGTCTTCTGAGTATTCTCACTATGACGAAGTAATCAACATTTTGGTAAACTCCTTCATTCATACTGCTCTTATTATCGACCCTCCTATCTTCGAAATTGCTCTAAATCAGTTTTAAGCACATTCAACTTTGGTGTCGAAAGATGACTCTGTTGAAAGCATCACTCCGGTGGTCGCAGGTCAACAAGTCATCATCAACCCCTCTAAAATAAGTGTTGCCCTAAATCTGAACGATACCGAGGCTTCTATCACTGTTTCTCTAAAACTCCTTCATAATGTTTTTGTTCAGTGTGATTATCAGGGAGACCTGAAAACAGAACCTTGCACAAAGCTTACTTCTACCCTAAGTACAAGTTTGTGTATCACACCATTTTACAATGTCTTTCTCAAAAGACGACTAGTTGGGGAGAAATGCCGCATGACATGCAATATGTCATGTATGATGTCCTGTCCAACGAAAAATTCAACTTGTCACAAATAATTTTTGACCATTTGGTGCATCACGAGAAGAGACCCAAATTTTTATTGTATCCAAGGTTTGTAATGGCCTGTCTTTTTGCTGAGATTAATAATGCTCGTCATGTTGCTCCCCTCTTTATTATCAAGAGCAAATAAGTGTTCACCAGGTTGAATACTGAAGCAAAACACATAGATGAAACAAAGGATACAACCATCCTTGGTGAACCCACATCCACCTCCTCTTCCACCCCTGTAAAGGTACCAGCCAAAAGGAAAACATCTACCAAAGCCTCTGAACCTAAAAAGCCCAAACAGACTGCTCAAGAAGTTGAGATCCCTGAACATGTCTCTGTCCCCACTGGACAAATGGATACATCTGTTCCATCCTCACAGGTGCATCAAGAATCTCCACCCCATCTAGCTCCTCATCAATCCTCTCAACAGGATGATGTTGTATTCCAAAGGGACCCCTCACTAACCATTGAAGTGTTACTTGACACTAAAATGGCAGTCCACTCTCCTAAGGACACTTCTACTTCTCTCCAAGAAAAGGCCTTAACTCTATTACCCAAGTTCTCCATGAGATTGATACTACCTTTGAGCAAATTGGTTCTCCTCCCCCTTCACCAATTGAGGAGCACCCCCTTCAAACCTTTGCTCAAACCAATCAATCTCCTACCCATGGAGGAGAGGATGAGATCAGGGTGTCTAGTCCATCTAGACATCATGATCATATATCTGGAGCATCCATCTCACATGAGAACCCAATGGGATCTCATATGGATGGATCAGGCAATAAGACTCTAGGTATGGCAACAGCCCATGAAGTTCTTGAAACTGAGGCTAGAAATCCCCGAAACCAAGAAAAAGGGGTCCATGACATTCCTGAGATGGACTCGGGTCATGATAAAACTGACTCATGAGTCAGGGATTTGGATGATATTCATAAAAGAATGGACAAATCAGATCTTAAATTAAAGGAGTTGACGGATGCTGTTGCTCATATTCGGGCTGATGTGGCCAAACTCACTGAGTTAGTCACAATAGTCTTGAATAACCAAGTCATGCACCCCCAATCCATCCTAATGCAGGCACCTTCACTTGAGGGTACCCCACACATTCCACCTACTTCCAATGCACCTACCTTCTCAAGCCAAGCTTTTCAAGAAGTGTTAAACCCACTTCTTAATGCCCATCTCACCACCCTGTTCAACTTTACCAAAGATTTCCTCACCACCAAAAAGATACAATTAGATCTACTGAAAATTTCAATAGATTCCATAATCTCTTCTTTACAGCATGAAGTATCTAACCATACTCTTTTTCTAGAGTCGCTTACAGGGATTGCTCCTCCTTCTGGTGAAGCCAAAAGGAGGGAGAATGAAAGGTTTGTCTGCAGCCCAAGCTGCCAAGAGGGCAGAAGATAAAACTGAGCAAAGGAGGATGAAGGAAATAAGATTGAAAAATTAGGAGGCACTCCTTAAAGCAGCACTGGATCAGCAGTTTCAGACTAAGGCTGCTAAGGCTAGCTCTGAGCAGAAACAAAGGGAAGCCAAAGTTCAAGTGAACACTGGAACTTCTGGGGTATCCATGAAACCCAAACCCACCAAATCAGCTCCTACTGAGCCAACAAAACCCACAACTGCTGCCCCTTCTTCTTTTGTTTCAACTACTCAAGACATACCAATTCCAACTGGATCTATCCAATCTGAACATAATCCCATATTCCCTAAACAGATCTCTCCCACCATATCTATCACTTCTTCACCCATACACACAAATAAAGAAAACTCACCTACCCTTTTCTCCAAATTCTGCTTCTCAAACCCTCCTAGAACTATCCTCACATACCTCCCTTCCTACTACTCTCAATGCATCCAAAATTGGCCAAAAACCAGTTCCCATAATCACTTAGTCTTTCTCAAGAAGACAAAAGAGTGTGGCCAGAAAATCCAAAACCCCCAATAACAAACCTCAGAAACCTTTAACCCCTATTCAAGAACCCAGCTCAGACTTAAATGATGATCAGCCCATTGCCTCTCTTATTCCAAGAAAGAGAAGGCTCATATTGGCTGATGATGATGAGTTTGACCTACCCAAAACCTCCACAGCTCCCTCACAATGAAGTCAGTAGATGCTGAAAAATCACAAACTTCTCCGCTGAAGGAATCCTATTCTCCTGTAAGGACATTCCCTTCTGATGAAGACCTTCAAGAGACAAAGCATAAAGAAACTAAAAATGAAAATAAGATCCTAGCTGGTCTACAAGCCACTGGTCTCTCAGGAGATGATCTGGCCAAGACCTATCAGGAACAAATAGCCTTGATGGCTCAGCAGCAAAATAAAGCTTATCAGGCTGAGAGGGAGCAACTGATCAAGTTTTTGCTGGATGAAGGTAAGTACAAAGTTGAAACCTTCAGCAACCGGGATATCACAAGCCTCAAAAATGAAGCTGAGGTTCTATCCAAAAGAATAAAGGCATACATCAAGAAAAAAAAGACACTTGAGCAAAGAAGAAGAATAAAACACATCCTCACCCAAAATCAATGGGGACCAAAGAACAGTATAACAAGATGGAGAGATGATGTCCTATTTGATGAATGGTCAAAATTGAAAAGAGAGAACAGTGATCATCCTGAGCTTTGGAAAGAAGTCACATCACCCTCCCCCACTATAGTGTCCTAGCTCAAGGATGCTAATCCAAGCACATTGCTTGATCACCTGCTCAATGTACCTATGGGAAGCCTAGGTGTTGGGTCTGCAGAATCTCCATCCGCAATCAACTTTAGACCTTGGGTTGAAGTTGAAAAAGAAATTCTTCCTGATCTTCTGATGAACTACGAGCCTCATCAGCATGATGTAGTAAGGAAAGTACTTGATTCAAAAGATCAAGTAAAAAGAAGAGAAATAATTCACTGGCCTACGGGAGCTCCTCTTCCTTTGGGTCCTTCTAAAACCCAACCTCCTCAGATCACAAATTCCAAAACTTGAATAAAAAGAAGGTTCTATGACTTTATCTCCAAGAGCATGATTATTGAGAGATACAATGCTTCAAGATCCTTTTTTCACAGATTGGAATGAAATTCTCAATTTACCAAATAATGATCTAAAGGAACTGCAACATATGAATCTGGATAATGCTGATACAGAATATGAAGTTCTGAACTATGTGCGGACTCACAGAAATAAAATTAGTTTGGCTTTAAGACAAAAATAGATGGTTTTGGCTTCATCAGTTCAGAGGGAGATTGTTGGAAAATAAGGACTGATAAGCAAAACCACTGAAGACAGACAAATGAATAAAACCACGGATTAACCAACCGCGGATACTTCTCTTCCAGAAACCTTCTCTTCCGACTGAAGAACTCCTTCAGCATCGGAACATCAACAGCTGAAGATTCGCCAAAAAGAACTACCACAGATCTTCTCTACATCGGAAGATATTAGCTGATTACGATCCCTTCTAAAGACAACCATTGCTTCGAAAGACAGTCAATGATTCAGAAGACAACTCCGAAATAACTGATTGTTCAATCAACATTCCGACGAACGTCTTCCGAAAGAACAACCATTGAGCCTCAACACAACTATCTCAACCTCGGAAGAACTGAAGACTCCTGAAGACTCTTGTTTCCGTTGTTTTTGACTTTGTATTAATTGTACTATTCTGATGAGTCGGTGTCTGTAATAATGTCAGCTATTTGTCTTATTATTTCTTGTCCTGTAACTCTGAATGTTGGGTATTTACCTGAAAATTTTGAATTACTTCCCCCAAAATTCCTTACGCTTTCATTCTATTTTTCTCTCTTTCTAGCAAAAACTAAACAACCCGAAATAAATAAGTGTTAAACTTCTGAGGGAGCTAATACCAAAGCTTTGACCGTGTGTCTAAAGTCTTTGTTCCTTGTTAAACAGCCTCTCCGAGTTTTCAACACATATCAGAAGTAATAATGGAACAGAATTCAAAAACAAACTCTTTGATTCTTTTTACACTAAGAAAGGAATATCTAGACAATTTTCTTCTGCTCGCTCTCCTCAACATAATGGTGTGGCTGAGCGCAAGAACAGATCCTTAATTGAAGCTGCATGGTCTATGCTAGCAGATTCCAAGCTCCTATTACATTTTGGGCTGAAGTTGTGAATACTACATGTTATGTGCAAAACAGAACAAGAATTCTTAAAGAACACAATAAAACTCCATATGAACTAATCTTTTTAAGAGAAAACCATTTATTGGATTTTTTAAAGCATTTGGAAGTCCATGTTCTATTTTGAACACCAAGGATCGTTTATCCAAATTTGAAGCAAAGACAGATGATGGATTCTTCTTAGGATACACTTCTATATCAAAAACATGTAGAGTGTTCAATAGTAGAGCTAATATAGTTGATGAATCCTTGAATGTAGCTTTTCAAGAGAATTCATTCCCAATGTCAAGCTGAGGTCCGGATTTGTTGTTTCATATAGATGCTCTCACAAAGTCTTTAAATCCAATAATGTTTGAATGTCAAAATATAGAAGAGAGTGTTGATGTAGGAACTTCATCAAGTATTGAAAGAGATCTTGGAATGAACCCTAAACCTATGGGTGTTCATCTAATTAATCCTCATCACTTTACTACATCTCCATCTTAGGGACCTCAGAATCAAAGTCCAGATCATACTATTCCACAACCTGTAACTGAGGATCCTAAAGAACTATTTGAATCTGCATCACATAGTGAAGATGTTCTAGTAGAAAATAATGTTGAAAATAATGATGCATCTACTCCAGCTTTAAATGTAGAAGCAACATCTCTTGAATCAAATGTTTTAGATGAAATTGTACAAAATCAAACAAATTTAGATATTTTGATTCCAATTGATTCCAATCCAATCATTGGAAGAATAGAGAAGGATCATCCCGTCATCAAATACGATTGGTTATCTAAATCAAAGAACAACAATAAGTACATCTCATGAAGCAAGCATTTATCTTTACTCTTGCTTTCTATCTCAAATAGAGCCAAAGAATATAAAGGAAGCACTTGTAGATGCAAGTTGGGTGGAAGCAATGCAAGAAGAGCTACAACAATTCTAGAAAACAAGAAGTATGGGAACTGGTTAATCTTCCAAATGGAATGTATCCCAATGGTACCCGGTAGGTTTTCAGATATACAAAGGATGATAGAGGAATTATAATAAAAAAACAATGCCTGTCTTGTTGCTTAGGAATATACTCAAGAAGAAGGAACATATTATGATGATGTATTTGCTCTAGTAGCAAGAGTTGAAGCAATAAGAATCTTTTTAGCTTATGCTGCATCAAAGAACTTCATAGTATATCAGATGGAAGTAAAGTCAGCCTTCTGGTATGGCAAATTACATGAGGAAGCCTATGTCTCTCAGCCTCCAGGTTTTGAGGATCCAAACTTTACTTACAGGGCATTCATGCTAGATAAAGCTCTTTATGGACTTCATGAGGAACCTAGAGCATGGTTGAGACATTGTCTAGTTACTTGCTGAAAAAGCATTTCAAAATAGGACAGATAGACAAGACTCTGTTTTTGAAGAAAGAGGTTCAAATATATGTGGATGACATCATCTTTGGTTCCACAAACTCTAAACTTTGCAACGATTTTGAATCACTTATGCATTCAAAATTTCAGTGAGTTCTATGAATTTACTAACCTTCTTCCTTGGTTTGCAGGTGAAATCGTCGGATAAAATCATCATAATTACAAGTTGGAAAAAATCGTCGTAATAATGATCGGAAAATCCCGGATATTACAGCCTGGAGATGTTCGGAAATTATGGAATGACCTTTTTTATTTACTATCAGAGGATCCTCGGTTACATTGTCATAGTTTCGAACGAGTTTGCAATATGGTCCTTACTGATATTGAGGTCTTTCTACGATCTATGGGTAAAAATCTCCATGATTTTGATCTTCCAAACATAACACCAGATGTTAACTTACAACATGTAAGTCATCGTGAGGTACAGAAGGAGTGTGAGATAGTCGTTGATGCTGAATACTTACATGCCGAAGATCTGCTTAATTTTGTACAAAAAACGTGTTTGATGAAATAATGATGCATGTGGATAATAATTTACCATGCGTTTTTTTATTGATGGTCCAGGTGGGACGGGGAAATCTTTTTTGTACAAAGCTATGCTTGCTGAAGTTCATTCACGGGGTCTTATTGTTCTTGCTACACCTTCATGGGGTGCTGTAGCTAATAATGTGCCTAAAGGGAGAACGGCTCACTCAAGGTTTAAGATTCCCATTAATCTTGAAAAAAATTCTTTGTGTAACATTAAGGAACAAACTGGGGCCGCTGCATTAATCAGGTATTCTAAAATAATTATTTGGGATGAAGCATCGATGGCAAAGCGACAAGCGATTGAGGCAGTCGATCGAACATTCCAAAACATTACAGGCGTTAGTCTTCCATTTGGTGGAAAGATAATGGTTATGGGAGGTGATTTCAGACAGGTTCTACCGGTTATTAAACGAGGAACTAGAGCACAGATTGTAGGCGCGAGCCTACAAATGTCGCCTCTTTGGTTGGTGACAAAAAAATGCGGTTGACCACAAATATGAGAGCACTTAGTGATCCTTGGTTTTCTAATTTCCTTTTAAGAGTTGGTGATGGAAATGAAGAGACTATTGAAGGAAGTTTTATTCGCATACCTGATGATATGACCATTCCATTCACCATCCCAAAGAACTCTATCAAAGAGTTGATTAATGCCATCTTTCCATCAGTTCAAACCAGTTTGTATTCTTCTGATCATATCATCTCCAGAGCAATATTATCTACTACCAATGACAGTGTGAATGAGATTAATGATCAAATGATTGATATTTTTCAAGGATATGAACAAGTTTACTACCGTTTTGATGAAGTAGAAGATGATCATCACAACATTTATCCAATCGAGTTCTTAAACTCACTTACTGTTAGTGGCTTACCTCTTCATAAACTTCGATTAAAACTTGGTTGCCCTATTATTTTGTTACGAAACATCGATCCTTCACATGGTTTATGTAATGGAACACGATTGATTTGTAAAGGTTTCCAACATAATGTTAGTGACGCAGAAATTGCTTGTTACACCCCAGGCCGGCAGGCCGGATCGGAGACCAATCGGGCGGAATAGTCCCAAGGCGTGATTGTAATCGGAGTGATCAGATTGTTACATTGCACATGATAAGATGAGAAATACTAAAATGCATTAAATGAAGAAAATTAAATTACAATTGTTTCATAATTTAATTATATTACAACTTGACTTGGACATCTGAAAATTTGACCAGATGTCCCTAAGCGATTGCTTCCACAAGTGCAAGTCTTGAATCTTGTATCATGGCCGGAGAGATTCCACGCTGGAGTTGTAGGTTCCGTTAGCGGATCCTATCCTTCTCTCTAAAGGTCATCCTGCTTTCACCTGTTCTTCACCTGAGAACATGTAAAATCTGTCAACACTAGGTTGGTGAGTCACATTAGTTTTGAAAATTTTAGGTTTTGAAAAAAGTTTAGTGAAAGTATTTCCATTCACAACGATTTGAAAGTGGTGTGTGAATGGTGTTGAAAACACGAATGAACTACACAATTGCGTTAGCCTGAACATCATTACTGACACCATCCCAAATCATCAAAGGTAGTTTATGTATAGGGCATATGTAGAGCCAAAACTCGGCCGCCAGCCCACCACCCCTTCGATGATCCACGAGGATGTTCTTAACGGAAATCAGACCTTGCCACTTATGTATCTCCACTCTGCACGACATGAAGAATGATTGTAAAATTAAGTTGTGAGAAAGAAGCGTATGCTTTGTCTCCTGATACAGGAGACATGTTTTGTTTGCTTGAAAATCACACAAGTGACGCTCCTTTCTTGTAGTAAAACATTGTTTACAGTGTACTCGTTTGAAACTCGTTCAAGACCAGGTCTTGAACATTTATTTGATTAGAATGATCTTGTTTTTTTTGTGTGGTGTGTCCGTAATATCACCCATGTGATCATTTACCAACCCTAACTGATGTGGTTGTGTGATTAGTTCCCCTTGAACTAATCCAAGTTGTAGTTTCACGTGTGTATTCGTTTAACGTACCAGCCTCGGCGCTGGAGGTTTGTTAGACCTATGGTACCATCTACATTACCGTCAGCTAACCCGCGTCAACTAATGGTAAATGACTCTGAAGAGACTTACTTGAGAATTCCTCAGTGAATTCTTGATGTGATGTTGTGTGTACACATGTCCTAGTGAATTACCTTATACAAGTTCCGTGCAAGATGTTGTTTGTTTGATGGGGGATTCCCAAAAAAATGATAGTTCTCGATTGTGCACTACACAATTCCACGGTTCGTGTCCGTTCACCTCTTGGTTGGGCACAAAGCCTCGAACTGTTGTGGTCAACGGACATCTCCTTAATGATTTTTGTTTTGAACCCTCGACACTAGTTTGTTGTTGTTTAATGAAAAGGTTAAACAGAGTGATGAACGCTCAGTAAAAATGATTGAAAAGACACTTATTAGTATAACATTCAAATAAGAGGTTGATAGTTGATCCTTTTATTGAAATGATTTGAAAATAACTCTTATTCGTTGATCATTCGAATAAGAGGTTTCATGTTCTCAGTCCCAAATGATTTGGACGCCAGAAAATTTAAAACAAGGGGTTTGTGAACTCACCTGAGGTTATGGGTCGTCGATGCACTCCCTCGGTATGTTCTCTTGGTTTGGAAACTGTGTTAAATATTAGTTAGTTAGGTGTTGAACGGTTGTGTGTTTGGTGTTTTGATGTGATTTTGGAAAATGTGATGTTATTTCGTGTTATTTTGATTAGATTTACAATTCCGTCTAAGGTTTGGTCTTATCAATATGAATGTTGTAGGATAGGACCTTCAACACTTAGTCATTTTGGGCGGTTCTTGGTGCAAATGGTTGGTGTAACATGAGTGCCGTAACCGTAGCCGGAACAATAATGTGAATAGTAGATCAGGTACGAACTATGTGTATTTCATGTATGCTATTATTATTTGATGCTTAATACAGAAATGTTACGGACTCGTTTCAGAATCAGAATGTAAATTCATGATTTAACAGTCAGAAACATACCTGACAACACAGAACTATTATGTGAATGTTAGTTAGAATTCTATTATGTAAAAACGTATGTGAGAAGTACAGAACAAAACTATAACGGATGTCCTTACGTGAATGCTAAATTGACGGATTATTCGTAGAGGTGACGACCTGTACGAATATATCTGAAAGTTTAACATTCTGAATGACGTCCAATAATTAGAAAATCAAGTCGAAAACTATAGTTATCTTCATGTTCGTACGAGTGACGATCCGAACGAATACGCGCACAAACCGTACGATTCGATTAAACAAATAAATTAAACGTTTTTAGAAATTTAAAAATAAGTAAAAGATGATTGGTTAATTTATTAAGAATTACCACCTAATTTAAATTAGTAAAATCTACTTTTAAAATCGTAACGTTTTGTTATGAAAACGATCGAAAAACCAATGTTTGATCGCAAAACCGAGCGGGAACGAATGAGCCCGAACGCATCTGATCATGAAAGACATTTAATGGGGCATTAAATGCCATAACCCACCTCAACCTACCCACTCTCTCATCAAATTCGTCCCATTCTCTCTCTAGAATTCTCTCTCACTAAAAACCCACTTTTCTCTCTCAATTCTCAGCCAAATTGGGTGAATTTGGTACCAAGACGACCGGGGAAACGTGTATATTGTGATTAGAGGAACAAATCGAGCCTTAGATCACCGGATTTGAGGTAAAATCGAGTTAGATCGACCTGTTTTCCTGGTTTTTGTTTTTGCCGAAAACCCAGCAACATTTCAGCCATGTTTTGAGCTGATAAACCTTAGGATCTACACTAAAACAATTTAGGAAGTTAAGGAATACATCATATTGAATTTTGGGTCGGTTAGAAACTGATTTGAGCCTGGAAACAGTATAATCGATGCAAGAACAAGGCTGCCACTTCAATATTGATGGATGAATAGCATCACCAAGTTCATAAGTCGATACTAATAACCTCGACCTTCTAGAATCAATGAAGCTTCTTCGAACTTACTAGTGTCGACCACCTACAAGTCGGGATATCAAGGACACCATTGATATTGCCAATATCGAAGGCCCTAAGGGCTGCCGAACCTGTCATATCAATTCTGTAGTATCGAAGGAATGGAAATCCTATTCCATCGATATTAACAATCAGCTGACCATCAATATTAGGCCCCTGCTTGTCGATACTACTACTATGATGAGATCCAAGGAAAATGAACATGGAATCAACCAAAATCATCAAGAAACGAGTTTAAGGGAGGGGTTTGAACAAGGGTTAGTCGATTTTGGAACCATAGGGGTTCTATGAGGTTGAACCGGGTTTAGTGTTCACCGATGTTAAAGGATTCCAACCAAAACTTTTTCTAAGTTAACCTAACACTTAAACAAGTGTTTTCTCAAATCATTTAAACTTAAAATACCTAAGTTTAATTTATGCAATCTTAAGTAAAGTTAGTATCATCACAAATGGTCCAAAGTGACTATTTTGAGGTGTTAGCTAATTTTATGAACATCAAACCTAATAGTTTTCAATATTCAATGGTTCTAAATCATTTAAATCATATTAATACAAGTCTTAGTCACCTAATGAGACTATTACTTATGGGTTTTAGTTAAGAATAAGGGGCTAAGGATCAATGATGGTTAAGTAGGTAAAACTTAGTATGTTAGACGAATGGGTGCAAACCAAGTACAAAGGTTTTGTGAAAACAAATGAGTCAAGGACATAGGGTGTGTCGCAGGATTTCTATTACAGAGAACTAAGAACAGAAAGAAATTCTATGGGAGATCAAGAAAATAACTAAGCACAAAGGTGTTGGTCATTATGAGTCAACTCTCAATATTTAGTGATTTTATGCATTTGTATAACTAACTTAGATAGTTCGAATTGAAAAATCTAAGGTAAGTTATAAACAAGGAAGCTCAAAGAACTACGTGTAACAAAGATCTAGTGAAGGACTTGGAGTTAATCAAGTAAGATTAACTTAAGTCTAACATGTTAACTTATATTTTAAAAAGAAAATAACTTATGATTTATTTGAAATGAAATGATTCATAAATTTCTTTATTAGAATATTTTCAAAGTAATTTTGATGATTTATAAACTTAATATTTTACCAATTTAAAGCGGATTTTTATAAATGATGTTATGTTTAAACGATCATGTATGTGATTAATATAGACCTTATATAAATAAGGTTTAGTCGTGATTATCTACATGATAAGGGTTTATAGAGGGTATATAGCATAGAATACCTAGAGAAACTTAGAAACACATTAGCAAGTATGTAAGACACATTGTCGCACACCGAGACCGAAATCCTATATACGTCATCTTCCGACACTTATTGTATTCGAATCATAATAAATCAACACAGGTACTTAAGATACTTAATCTACAATCAACGAGCGCGCATATCTTTTGTGATTCATTGCATAGCAACACATGTGAGTTCATTGTCCCTTTTCTAAATATTTTTTATAAACTCGAGGCTGAGAAGCATGCGTATATTATTTTCCTTGGATTATATTTACTTAAATACTTTTACTTCATAGATGTTTTACATGTATAATTGTTATCCTAGATTTTTGTCTAGGTAAACTATTTGCAGGTTTTCAAATTGGATTATTTATTCATCATGAGTAAATAACTATTTTAAATCAAAGATATATTTTCAACGGTCTATTTTTCAAAGAACTAACGATCTAAATCAAAGAACTATTTTCAACGGTCTATTTTTCAAAGAACTAACGATCTAAAACAAAGAACTATTTTCAGCGGTCTGTTTTCAAAGAACTAAAGATCTATTTCAAAGAACTGTATGCAACGATCTATTTTCAAAGAACTAGTACGGAGAACTGTTTTCGACGATCTTTTTTCAGAGGAATATCTAGGAAATATTCAAAGATAGCATGTGCCAAAGAACTAACGATCTATACGAACAAGAACGAACTATGGAAGATCTAGACGAACTATAAAATCCTATACATCAAAAGATGTCCTAGGTAGACTGATTAATTATAGGTCGCATGTTTGATGATATTTACAGCTTTCCTCAACTACTAAGAACCTTGATTCCTAGACTAGTCTACTCGAGTATGACCAAGGCCCAATCATTAGGTCTTAGATTTTTATTAAATGTTTATTTATTCATTTACATAAGCATTTATTTTAATGTTTCTACAAATGCTATGGTTGATCATATGTGTGTGATGAGTTTAAGGAATCAAGAGGATTTCCACATTTTGTGAAACTAACACGAACTAAGAACTAAGAACTGGTGTGATGATGATGAGGAATGAAACGCTTAATTATCATTGACAACAATATCGTTTGTGGTTCGATATTTGGTGGGCTGGCCGTTGGGCTTGACCCTACGTATGCCCTATATATAAGCATACTTGACTGGATAACATAGGTGGTTGTTGGTGAGGTTAAGGTTGTCATTTGGACATGTTTGTTTCAAACAAAACAATATGAACTCACCAATCATGTGTTGACTTGATCTTTTTGTATGACTTTTCAGGTGACGAACATGTTAACTAGGAGTTCGTGCTATTTACTAGGGTGCCCAGATAGAGGACCTAGTATTTTTGGATGTGCATATTCTTGAACATAATTATATAAATTCTTTTGTATATCTTGTGCAGATACAAGATCGATGAATCATGATGTTGAATAGTAGATTTACATTGTTAAATTATGAACGATACTGATGTAATTTAACTTTATAAGTCTATTTTATTTAGTGCTTTCTCATTATCATCATGCGCAATGTAAACAATCTGATCACTTTGATTATCATCTCGATATCACGCCTCGGGACCATTCCGCCCGACGGGACATTCGATCCGGCCCGCCGGCTCTGGGTGTGACAGTTGGTTCGTTCGAATGGCCTTCATTCACACTAATGGAATGATGAGAATGCATACTCTCATTCTTGTGCTCCATTCGGGCGAATGTGTCCTCATTCGTATGGTCATTCCATACGAATGAGTCCTCGTCATTCGTGTGATTACTCCTTCATTCGGAAGCTCATTCGTGTGACTTTTCTTCCACGAATGAGGCTTCTCCTTCACACGAATGAGCCCTTCGTACGGCTCATTCGCCTGCAGATTCACCAAAAACGCCATTTTTGAAATCAGTGGTTGTTTTTAGTGTTTTTATGGTCGAAATTGATGGTAAAATGGTTTGGAGTGTTTTGGTGCAAAGGATCGGTGCTAATACTTACTTTGGAGCTCGTATTTGATCGAAATGAGATGAAAAGAGTTGAAATCTTGAAATGGAGGTGTTGGGGTAAAATGGTCCGATTTCACGTGGAAATGGTTCAAAAATCGAGTGCCCGAGTGTGGGGTTCGGTTGAGAGAGTTGGGTGAAAAATGTGTTTGAAAAACGGAAGTGTTGCTTTTATAGTTGTGCTGTCGCACGAATGAGTCATTCGGGCGAATGGCTCCCATTCGACCGAATGAACTGTGGCTATAAAGCTTCACCGAATTAAACCGATTCATACGAATGAGGGTCCATTCGTACGAATGGTTGAGTGTTTTAAAATTTTGTTTATTAAATTGTTTTGGTGAGATTTTGTTCAAGTTTTTAATATTTTATTATTTTGTATCAACGTCAAAGACTCACACTGACATCTGTATGAATCGTCATTCATTCAAAAGTCGCGTTGTATTTAACAGTTGACATTTTTTGGTACTGTAAGGATATCATTTAGGGTATTCAAATCTAACAACAAATCCACATGGATCGTCACCCATGTCGATATCTCGTTGGATCGATACTCCAAATGTTACATATTCAGGTTTTGTTCATTGTTTTCCCTCACCAGGTGTTTTTCCTTTCTTCTTATTCATGTTTGTGTGATTAAATGGATTTTTCCAAACTGATTTAAGAATAATCCGCGTGTTTTGTTTGTTGTTTATTATCGTTATTGTCACTTTCGTAACACAATGCCCTACACTGTGGTTGTGTACATCCTTGGATTTCTGACTCGTGGTTGCTCGTATGTCGATCGTCACATTGCCATTGGTCAACACACTGGAAAAGAGTATTTTTGCCAAGAATCCCTCTATATCCTTCTGAGGACGACATGTTTCCATTCAAGCTTAAAAGTAAATTCAAGGACAAACAATTCCACATGTTGGTGTTTATCTACCAAATTTTGTATTCTCACATAGACAACTTTATGTGGCATTGTCAAGAGGGATTTCACGTGAAAATACCAAGGTATTAGTGCATCCTGCGAAAGAGTTTAGCCGAGACGGTGTGTACACCTCAAATGTTGTTTTTCGTGAAGTGCTGCACGATGAATAAAATGCACTTGTTATTAAACTAAGGTAATTTAATAATAGAATTTAATAATATTATTCTATTCATTTTCTCTCTTACATAAATTAGGATTATGCCTTGGATGTAATGAAGAAAAAGCTTGAAGATATTGACAGTCGTCGAAGATATGTGCTAGAACTATATAGTTGACACTTGGATTTTAAACTCTAGACATCTATGTCTCTAACCAACTTTTGTTATTTGTGTGGTGGGTTTTTTTATTTTTCAAGATCATTGTGTGTATAACTATTTTTTTATTTATGTATATTAATTTAGTGGAGTTATATAAAATTCATGGCATAGATAGACCACACCGAAATGTATAAATAAAAGTAAAATATAGTGAGCACTATCTGTTTCACGAAAATAGTGATAAATTAGGTAAAACAAACATCGTGTTCTATATAATCGTATCCGCCACCGCATCGCGCGGGTTTCCAACTAGTACATATATACATTCTGTCAGTCTAAAAATACGAAAATTTAAATGAAACCAAGAACTTCGTTTTATTCAAATTTGGCAAAAGAATTTTTAATTTTTTTTAGAGGAAAAAGCCCAAGGGATTATAGTTTCCCCTACTTTAGGTAATTTCGTCCGAAATTTATTTAATAGGAAATGTTGTCATGAGTGTTATTCGTTTCTTAATTTTCCTTTCAAATAGTTTTGTTTTCTTTCTAAGCTTGGATTATCAATTTAACATATTAAGATAATGTATCAATTCATAGCTTACTATACATATGAATATGGAGTTTAAAGTTACCTTTTGTTTTAGGACTAGTGGGTTCCCCGCACGTTGTGGTGGAAATTCCACAATGATTTTGCATATCAGAACGCATACACGATCCCGTATACCAAAACACATAGATAAAAACACGTCACAATAGTTGTTGCTTCGACATAAAATCCTAAAGCGCAGCTGTCATAAGCATGTCTATCACACCATAAAAATGTTATACTTAGTAATAAAATCTAGTGCCAATAAACAAGACTATAAGACAAAGAAATAAAACAGGAAAACATTAATTAATAATTCAGCAATTGTAAAAAAATAAAAACGACTTAAAACTCTCTTTATACAATACCAGTCAACCAAAATTGCACAATTTTTTTGAGTTATACCACTCTACCGATATAAGCATTTGTTGACGATAGCGTTGATAATATTGTGAGCATCAAAATGCATATAAAAAATAGACAGCAACGAATGTCAATCTTTTATTGTATTTTGTAATTAATATTAGTGTTATATAATTAGTGTTACTATTTTTATTAAAATATAGATCGTCGATGCCTTTTTTAGACTTAAATTAAACGTTGAGGCATATTGTCCTACCCCGATGAAAGCATCACGAATATCAGAACACACATCAAAAACTAGTCACAACGACAGCCATTCCATCCTAAAACATTAAATATATTCGTTTGTAAAAGTTTTGACTATTAGTTATTCAAATATTATATAATAGTTGTTATCCATGTGCTCCTTCTGTTCTTATATACAATTCAAAATCAGCTCCAACTCCATAAGAACCCTAGGTAGGATTTGATCAAATTTGATAGATCAGTCGTTTGTTAGCCCTCAATCTGATAGGGCTATTGTTCCCTAGGTAATAACGAATGAAAGGATGGTGTAGATTGCCTATAATTGATACGAATTGGTAGGGTTTGAGTATAGACAAGTTGTTCAGTTCACAAATTCGATTCATTGTTCCATTGGTTCTTGTAAGATGTTCTTGAGCTCGTTAGTTTCAGAATGAAATCACAAACATGTGTGCGCGTTTAATTTTATCGATTTTTGATCGTTTTAGCCATTTAGTAATCGCTTCATTTTATCAGTTGGTTTTTAGCTGTAACTGTGTTTAATTCGTTTATTTTTGGAAGAAACACTGAATAGATTTGTGATTGAAAGTAAAACGCACTTTAGTTTGAATTTTGAATCTAGTCGAGCATTTTGTTCAGTTTTGAAATGAACCGGTGATGGTGGGATGCAAATCTTTGATCGGGAGAAGGAAGAAAGGGGAATAGGTAGTTGTCAGTTTCGGTCCTTCGGGTTTAATGTAATTCAAGTTTTTGTTTTAAAATTTTACTAACTAAACATAGGTTTAGGAAATTTTACAACCCGTCCCTCTAATTTATTTTTTATTTTTATAATTTTTTTATCCTAAATGCATTTATAAAACCTAAAACTCTTTATAAAATTTAATATTTTCTATTATTATTTTATATTTATTTATTCTAAAAGGTTGCAAAGCTTTATAAGATTTTTATAACTTTTATGTATTTATAAGGTTTTATAAATAAATCAATTTCTATCCAAATAATTGAAATAGGTTCATATTGAAATATTTATTATGTATTCATACACATTTATATATATATATTAAATCTTATAAAAAGTTTGATTTTATGCACTTTGAATTAGTTTGTTGATTAATTATTGTATATGTACATATATACAATTGTGAGTTTAGAAATAAAAAAAACAATAAAATGGAGCCAATAAAACTTCGTTTTATTCAAATTTGGCAAAAAAAATTCAAATTTGAATTTAAAGATTACATTTACCGTAGTTTGAATCATGTCACAGTTGCAATCTCCTTATCTGACTCACCATGTGCTACTTTTCAAGGCATGACTTTAATTGTCTTTATAATCTATGTTCACGGATAAAGAATTAGATTCAAGAGATAACATAACAATCTTCATAAAAGGGCTAACATGCATATGTTTTTTTAGGACCATGGGAACCATGGGAACACACGTACGTGGTAACCTCTAAATCAGGCCGGCCTTGGAAGAGGGCGAGGTGGGCGACCGCACTGGGCCCGGCGTTTTTAGGGCCCGAAATTTTTAAAAAAAGTTATATATTATTAAAAAAAATTATAAAACTTAGGGTCCAACAAATTTGATAGAATGAAAATAGTTTAATTGGTTATGAATTACCCTTAAAAAAACCTCATATATTTAAAAAAATATTAGGTTTCTATTGACTTTTCACCAAAATTAATTTTAATTTCCACTCTTCCAATTCCTAGACGTGCTCCAGCAGCCGGACCAACATCTAACTCCACCTCTCCAGCCCTCTAGTCTCACCTTCCAAATTCAACAAAACGGATCCACTGCAGTCTTCATTGCTTCAATTGCACAGCCACGAGGCATCGAGCACTACCTCGGTTGCAATCTCCAACAAGCCACACATTAAAGTATGTAGAACAATTAGATATTGATGCGGATAAACTTTATTTTGAGTTGAAGTTGTTTGAGACATTTTTGTGTTATAAAATTATCACCCTTTTGATGCTATAAAGTATAAACAAGTTGAACCATTTTGGGCTTTTTCAGAATGCATTAATTGCATATAAAGGTTTGTTAACTATTTGGTAACTATGTCATTGGCAAAAAGAAGCTTTTCTAAGCTGAAGTTGTTAAAGTCTTATCTACGATTGTCAATGTTACAAGACCACCTTAACGGATTGACAATGATTGCTATTGAGAACGTCGTCTTAGAAAATATGGATACATCGAGACTTTTGCTTCAAAAATTACTAAGTTAATTCTTTTAAGAGAGGCCCAATTTTTTTCTCGCCCCGGGCCCCGGAATTTTTTTTGATTCTCGGAGCCGGCCCTCCTCTAGATCTATCCAATACTTGACTAACTAGAAGGAACAGATAAAACACGGTTGCAAGCAATTGTTTTGGTAGCCTCCAAGGAAAATCATCCTAAGAGGTAATTGAACTTGAGACCCATTCACTTTAACCACTATATCACTTCATGTTCTTATTGTTTACCTTGTTCTATCTTATCAATACACACACATAAATAAATAAATAAATAAATAAATAATATACGAGAGTAACTACCTCTGCATCTTTCACTTTCTTATCTGTTATAAATTTAGCTTTGGGTATACTTTGATATAACACAACTTGTTTTACATTTTAAAAGGTTGTGTCTGATAGAGTTTTGAGTTTCAGTTTTTTGTTGGCAGATTACTTGGCTTTACTATACAAAATTTTCTTTATATCATTTTGTCTTGTCATTAAAATAACTATTATAACTTTTAAAACTCCATAATATAGCACTGTTGTCCTTCGTTACTTTGCCAACATTTGGCTCAACCACGCTTTTGTTTGCCGTGTTTTTTTAATTATACATAGACAATAAAGAATATCAATGAGTGAAATGAGAAAATAATTCAAGAAGATTTACAAGAGTGTTAAATTTGAATAAATGTAACCAAGTGATTACTTAAGATTTATTTATGGAATTCCTAAAATTTTAAAACTTTAATACAACTTTTAATTACGTTATGGTTGACTGCAATTAACTATGATTTCTCATAATATATATATATAGGGGGAGGATCCACTAAGAAAGGTTTTTACCCTAAGAACAATAAGAACTAATCTTAACCACTAATTTTTTAGATCAAAGGTCCTAATTAATCACCAACTAATACCATTAGTACCTGTTAATGCTTTAATGATAAAGGGTATTACCGACATTTTATCAAAAAATGTATAAAATCCTTTTTCTTAACCGTCATTCTCTCGTACGTCTCTCCGTCGTCTCTCCGTCCGTCTTCCTCCGTCATTCACCGGCGATTGTCATCGATTGATGGTAATAGCAAGTGATTTCTTCTTCAAAACCTTCGATTAATCAAGCACATCAACTAATAATGGACGAAAATCTCAACAATGAACCGAAGAGTAAGTAATTTGATTATTTTTCTTCTTCGAAACTCTGCATTGCGAATCAAATATGATCGATTGTAATAATTTTTGTTTTTACAGAAAAATTACAAATTTATCGGTCCTGCAAACGAAAAAAATCAAATCCAAAAACTGAGAAATCAACCGCTAAAGGTACGATCGATTAAACCTAAAAAATTAAGTCATTCATGTATTATGAAATATGTTGTACTACATTACAGTGTTGTTGATTGCGTTAATCTCTCTATAAGGCTATTGATAATTTCAATTTTTTGTGACCATTCATTAGTGATTCTGTTGTACTACATTAAACAGATTATAAAATATTTCTATTGCTTTGAGATTGTGTTGCATATGTTTGTTGTGTTTTGTAAGACCTTAGTGAAACCATTTCATTCATTAGCAAACATGTTGTACTGCATTTCTAATGTTTGGATTTATGTACTGCATTTGTAATGGTTGAGGTTGTGCTGCATTATACTTAAACTTTCATGTGGTGCATCATATGATTCCTCTTATTATGGTTGTGCTGCATTATCCATTCAAAATTGTTATGGATGCCATTGTACTGCATTGCATTATCCATTCCTTTTACTTTTTTGAATTGTGCTACATTTTTCTATTGCTTTGAGATTGTGTTGCATATGTTTGTTGTGTTTTGTAAGACCTTAGTGAAACCATTTCATTCATTAGCAAACATGTTGTACTGCATTTCTAATGTTTGGATTTATGTACTGCATTTGTAATGGTTGAGGTTGTGTTGCATTATACTTAAACTTTCATGTGGTGCATCATATGATTCCTCTTATTATGGTTGTGCTGCATTATCCATTCAAAATTGTTATGGATGCCATCGTACTGCATTGCATTATCCATTCCTTTTACTTTTTTGAATTGTGCTACATTTTTCTATTGCTTTGAGATTGTGTTGCATATGTTTGTTGTGTTTTGTAAGACCTTAGTGAAACCATTTCATTCATTAGCAAACATGTTGTACTGCATTTATAATGTTTGTGATCGTGCTACATTATTCATTCATTTATGTACTGCGTTTGTAATGGTTGTGGTTGTGCTGCATTATTATATTGAATTGTGCTGAATTTTTGTACTACAATGTACTTCCTTTGTTTAATTTAATTAATATACTGTAATATCTAATAAATATTTTTTTATCCAGAAACACTACCATTACAGCATAATTCTGAGGATGATTTTGAATTACCAAAGTCCAAAAAATCACCTCAATTGAATCTACAATCAACATTCGTTGCATATGATATACAACGAAGAGTACGAATACGAAATTCTCCAATCAATTTGAAAACATTTATTGATTTACTAAATGTCAAACAGAAGGATGCAATTAAGAAGATTGGTTTTGGAAGCATTCTTAATTTTAAGATTACAAGTTTACCAACATGTATGGGCTATTGGCTACTCTCAAATTACAATCCAACAACCAACACCTTGAATTTGGGTTCTCATTCTGTTAAAATTACATCAAAACTAGTGAATCAAGTTCTTGGAATTCCTATTGGATCTATACAAATAAAGGAACTAAACAAGCCTTCTAAAAGAGACCCTATTGTGGCAGAATTTCGTAGCCAATTTCCAGATGATATTGGTCTATGTGAGATAAGTCATGTAAAGGATTTAGTGAAGAATTCTGGAGATTCAGGAAGGCTTTTTGAATTGAATTTTCTAGTCTTATTCAATACCATAATGGGAAAGATGACACAAGGATCAAAGGTGAACATGGAGTTTCTTACTTCACTAAAAAATGGTGTGGATGTAGGATCATTTGATTGGTGTTCTTACATAGTTAGTTGCTTACAAAAAACAAAGCTTAAATGGAATGGATACCAACACTACAATGGGCCACTTACTTTCTTACTGGTATGCAAAATATAATTTTTTATCTACTGTATTTTAATTTTTTATTTCACTTTGTATATTTTAGCATATATTGTATTTCAAAACAGTACATGTGTGAATGCAGTACACATAGAATACAGTACTGTACTTGACTATAAAAATACATTACATGATTTAATCCTATTCTATGCATTAAATGTTCCAATACACATTGAATGATTGATTTCATTATTATTCAACAGTTGTTGTATGCTTATGAAAGAGCAAATCCCAAAGAAAAAAAGATGCATGCCATTTGTTTCAACAGTAATGAAAGTCTTGATAAATTGGATAAAGAATTGTTGAATGAGCCAAACATTATCAAGGATAATCCAATTGAAGTGAAAAAGAGTAAGAAAAGCAAGGTTGAAAAAGATTTAAGTTTGATTAAATCCACGCCTACAAAAAAGAAAAAAAACAAAAGTAGATGAAGTGGATACAAAAAAGAGAAAAGCAAAACTAGATGAAGTGGATACAAAAAGACAGAAGAAGCAAAAGAATGTAGTACAAGATAAGACAAAAGAAATGAATCTTGAGGAGGATTTCATCGCATCTAATGATGATTCACTTAATGGTCTTTCTGCTAGTATTCCACTACGTTCTCAACCAATGAATGAACAGGTACACATAATCCATTACATATAATCCTGTACAATATAATCAACTAGGATGGTATAATCCAGTACAATATAATCAGCTAGGATTATATAATCTAGTACACTACTACACTTTTTTGTGTTCATATAATCCAGTACAATTTTTGTAAAATTATATTGTATTTATCATTCTAGGAGTGGGCATCCATGATTAGAAGCAAAGTGAAGGAGCTAGACAGCTTTGTTGTCGATGTTGAAAAGTTGATTACAAGATGTCTTCAAGAAATTCAAACAGATGATGTAATCTTGAATCCAATTGAAGAATGGATGTCAAGGTTTACAAAATACAATGAAATATCTAAAAATAAACACAAGGCTGATAAAGAAGGTGCTGAAAATAAGCTACAAGAAGTTCATTCTCAAGGTAAACAAAATACATGTACTTTGTTTTTTAATGCCATAAACTTATTAGGTTTAACCCAGCACACATACAATCTAGTACAATTTTTTTTGTGTTTAAATAATCGAGTACACATAATCAACTAGGCTTATACATATAATACAGTACATACAATCTAGTACAATTTTTGTTTGTTTATATATTCCAGTACACATAATCCAGTACACATAACATTAATACGCTGTTCATATGTTTTGAAGATGCTGTAAATCAGGAAGGTGGTGAAATTCCACAAATGGTTGAGCCAATATCACAAATAAGCCCAACTATACTGTGTGATTTGATTGTGAAAGGTAAAAATTGAAATACACTTCATTTTTTTGTATATTTTTTTATTGGTAATGAAGGCATTTTCTATACAGATTTGGATCAACAAGATAACATTAAGAAAGATGATGATAAAAAAGGTGATGGGAATCTAAAATTGGTTCATCAAAGTCAAGAAATTAGCTCAACTTTGATGAATGATATGATTGATGCAGTCAATAAAGTTGAGATTGAAATTGAATCTAAGAAAGCAGAATTGAAAGAAGATAACATAGCAATTGTTCATTTGCAAGGTAAATATTTTGTAATCAACTACACACACAATCTAGTACAATTTTTTTGTGTTTATATAATCCAGTACAAAAAAAAATGCAGTATATACAATCTAGTAAAATTTTTATGTGTTTATATAATCCAGTACACCTAATCTAGTACATTTTTAATGTGTTTGGAAGCTCAAGATAAGGATAAGGAAAATACTACAAGTCAAGAAACTGATCAATTAAGTCAAGAAATTAGCCATTCTTTGTTGTGTGAAATGATTGATGCAGTTGTTAAAGCAGAGGTTGAAATTTGTGCAAAATTGGAAGGTAAAATATTTCAACTTTATCAAGTTAGTGTACTGTATTATTTACTCATTTAAAAAATAATGATGATTTATTTAATAAATTGAATCTTGAAGGTAAAGTTGAGGGACATGATGATGAAATTGATAAACAAAAGTCAATTCAATCCACCAAAAAAGCCAAAGAAGAAGAAGAACATAATGAGGATGTTGCTGAGATGAAAGGTAAATATAGTACAGCTCTAACAATAATCTAGTACATATTGCTTTTGATTTGTTGAAATATATCAAAATTTAACTAATGATACATTGATGCAAAAGATGAAATTGAAAATTATGATGATGTTGATGTTCAAAATGGAATGGAAGAGCATCAAAGAGAAAGAGATCAAAATGAGAATGTTCTTGAGGTCCAAGGTACATACAGTACAAGTATAACCTAAATACAGAACATATTGCATTTTTTTTCTTAAAAACTCTTAACCTAAAATACAGTAAATATTAAATTTGATTTGTTAAAAACTTAAACTTTAAGTAATAATATATTGATGCAGGACATAAAGACAAAAATGAAAAAGATAAAAAAGAAGATATAAAAGAAGATACTGTTCAGGTTCAAGGTAATACTGTACAAATGTAACATAAAATCCAGTACATAATTACATAATTCATTTTATTCAATGTAGTACATTTTTATTTTTATTTTATAATACAGAAATGACTGAAATTAGTCCAACTTTTGTTGGAGAACTTATACAAGCAGTAGAAAAGGTTGAATCAGAACACAATAAAGATGTGAAAGGTATTTCTATTAAATAAATTTGATGTATCTTTAAAAAGTTGTACTATATAACAAAATTAGTAAAATTTATATAATATTGATGTATACTTTAACATTCAATCCAGTACAATGTTTCATAAAAATACATTTTAAAATGATGTATGATTAATTTTTATAATCCACTAACTAAAGTTTAAAACATTTACAAATTACATTTCATTTGTTTTTTGAAATACAGAATTGAATGAATTGAGTTTAAGTTTGGTTGATGATATGATTGAAGCAGTAGATAAAGTGGAAGGTAATTTTAGTTGTGATTTTATATAATTTATGTATTTTAAAGTATATATCTTAAGCTTATATACTTTCATAAACTTTTAAATGCATTTTTTAAGCTGATCTTGAAGTTGATTGTCAACAAACAAATAAGAAGAGCAATGAGGAAAAGGAAACAGATGAGAAAAAGGGAACAGATGATGAACTAGTTTTCATAAAAGCAGAAAAACCAAAGAATCCGGTTGATCGACAAAAGCGTATAATAAAGGTGTCAGATGCTCTAAGATCACCATACAGACAACGGATTGTACAACTGAATGCTGAAAGGGTTAAAATTGAAGAAAGAATTTCTGAATGGATTTTTTCTGCTACTGGAGAAGTTTGGTAATGCATATAAATTTCTATATCTAAAAAAATAAAAATATGAAAACTAATGAGTTTATCATAATTGCAGGGAAATACTCTTTGATACTTCAATCAATAACAAGTTTGCAAAGATATCTTTTGAATCATTTTATCCAAAACAGTATATTCATATTGGTGTGATGAGTTGTTGGTCAAATGTATTAAACCATGAAGAACAATTCAAAAGCAAAGATTCAACTTCAAGGTTGTTTTGCACTTGCAACATGCTGGTAAGTTCAAATACTATATATTCATATTTATTGCATTATTATGTATGTAATCCAAAATACAGTACAATTTTATATAAAAATAGATGTTCTGTATTTGATTATATGTAATAAAAATCCAGCACATACAATTCAAGGTTATACAAAATCCAGTACATGTACATAAATTGAAACAAGAACAAAACCAGTTTAGTTAATTTATTAATTCATTTAAAAACATGATAGTTATTAATATCAATACAGTACAATTTTTTTATAAGAATATATGTTATGTATTTGATGATATAATACACAAAATGTAATTCAGTACCAATTAATCAAAATCTTCCTTTTTGTGCAGGGAGAAAACAATTTCAAGGCTAGAATGAGACTTAATGAATTGTTGATAAATTTGGAAACTAATATTGAGTCAACTCTACTATCTTCTATTTACAAAAGTGTTGAAGATGTAGACATATTGGTTGTGCCAATTTTGCAAGATTCACATTACTATCTTGTTTGTTTCAATTTCAAAAACGAAACAATTGATGTCATAGACAATATGAAAGGGAAAATGAAAGCGAAACAAAAATATCGTGTCACAAGAATGGTAATATTCTTTTAAAATTATTATATTATATTAAATGCAAAATATTGTTATAGTTAGCAAAGTGACAAATTGATATTGAATTTCTTTTTTATTGCAGACACAAGTTATGTTAAACTACTTGGAAAACCATTTTCTAAGTTTATATAACAAACTTGAAGGAGTTGTTCCAACAAAGGTAGACTTGCCTTGGCAAACAGATAAGAATTTTGTTGATTGTGGTGTCTTTGCAATGAGACACATGGAGACATATAAAGGACAACCTATAAATGAATGGGCAAATGATTGTGGCTTAAAAGAAGAGGCTGAGCAATCTGTAATAGGCCAATTAAATGATCTGAGGATAAAATATCTTTCAAAGTTGCTGTTATCATATGTAAATTTGCTGCGTGATAAAGTGATGTCACAACTAGAAGACTTTGAAAAGATTGACATATCTGAAAGGGAAAAGTTGAAGAAAGGTGCTGAAAAAAGAATCAATCAAAGAAAAAAGAATTATTGCTGAACATCCACTAGTAGTGTTGCTATAAAACAATAGTAGTTATTTTACTATGTACTTGTAAAACAATAGTAGTTTTATAAATGTGTACTTGTCTAAACATTGGATATTGTAGTTTTGTGGATTCTGTCCAAATGATCATTTCAAATATTTTGATTCAAATTGGTGAATATAATAGTTTTGTTTACAAAATGCAGAACATATATTTCTGAATATAGTACACAAATCAAGAATATTTCATGTACTGTATAACATATATGTTATACATAAAATCCAGTACACTTTTTGTTTGTTTTATTTAATCATGTACATATTTGGGGTATTTTGGTATAATCCAGTACATATAAATCCACTAAGGGTATACATATAATCCAGTACATATAATATATTACATATAAATCCACTAATGTTATACATAGAATCCAGTACACATATATCTAGTATATTACATGATTGAATCCTATTATAATTAGTATTATACAATCCAGTACATAAAATCCAGTACACTTTTTGTTTGTTTTATTTAGTCATGTACATATTATGTATTCTGGTATAATCCAGTACATATAAATCCACTAAGGTTATACATATAATCCAGTACACATATATCCAGTACATATAAATCCAATAAGGTTATACATATAATCCAGTACATATAATCCAATATATGATTTAATCTTATTATATGCATAAGATAATCCAGTACATATTTGAATCAATGAGATATAAGTGATTGACAAAATCATCATTTCAAAATAGATCAAAAATTCTTAATACAACCATATTCTAAAAATAAGGAAAACAAACTAAAAGATATAATCATAAAACTTGAGAAGTCTCTAATTGAACTTTTGTAGTATTTTGGTTGACATTTAAAGAACCATCACCAATATCTCTTGTTGTTGGACAACTACGTTTGTTGTGGCCCCTCCTTTTACAAATAATGCATGCACGTCCTTTTTTCTCTTTTTGAACGGTTGCTAACTCACGATAAGATTTAAGACGTTTTTGAGAACCGCTACCTTTAGTTCTTATCCCAATGGGCCTTTTAATAGTAGCAAAAGAAGGTGGATCTCCATGAACAATATTTGAAAATCTATCATTTTTACTCAACGCTTTCTTATCAACAAAAGAAGAATCCACCTTTGAAATCATATCTTTTAATTGATCCCTATTTATAAGTAACAAAATGTCAAGAAAAAATATGTGTAAAATAGAATGTATAAATAATATATGTTTTTAATTCAATGCATACCTATACCGTGATAATTCATCAATGTCAGTAACGAGTCAATTGACAATATACTCATTTGAAAAAAGGATGTTACGAACAATAGTATCTACATCCTCAACATTTTTACAACCAACATTGCGACCAAACATAGAACGGGTAGACTTGTTTATAACAACATCTTTTGTCCATCTTTTCAAAACATATTTGTCAGGAAATTCTTTTATCCCACACATACGTAAAACGTAAAAGATATGCCTGCACAACAAGCCGTACTGCTCATACCTTTTGCAACTACATTTGATTTCCATATCTGTTTTTCTAAAAAAAACCTAAAATAACAGAACATTAAGATGTAATTAGTACAACACATAAATAAAAATAGTACAAATATTATTTAAAACAAACAATACATGTATTGTATTATTACAGCAGTACATATTTAATCATGTACATATAATACAGATCATATTATCCAGTACACATATATCCTATACATAAAATCCATTACAGATAATACATTATACAGTACATAAAATGCAGTACATATAAATCCACTAAGGTTATACATAGATACAGTACAAATAAATATAGTACATATAATAAAAAATATGATACATTTTTATGCATAATTACACAAAATATAAAAAAAAACAGTACAAAGATATGTATAAAAGCAGCACAAATATTTTAAATACATTAAAAAGTAATACAATATACCTCAAATGGATCACTAAAAATAGGACATGTCTCCATGATGAAATACTTGGTAAAATAATCAACAGCACAATAAGACATGCACTCACATTCGTTAACAGCGGCATGAATTTCAGTTTGAACATCCTTAAAAATAGATCTTGTATAAATCTTTACTGCTTGTTGTTCCAACTCATAATTAGCACACATTTCCGGTGTGGTGTACCTAGCGTCATGGTCATTTTTTCTATGTGTAAATCTTTGAGATTCCATTGCAGTTTCAAAATGAGTAAGAAACTCAACCAAAGTCAACTTTGTGTTGGTTAATTGTCCAAAAAAATGATTCTCACTCTCTGACCTAGATGTTGTACGCATAAGTCCAGACATATGCTCATGACGATAATATGCTGGTATCCAATTAAACCTTAATTCAAACATGTCAGAAATCCAATTGTTATGATTCAAGTTGTATTCTGTCATTATTTCACTCCAATTTCTCTCAAAAACACCGGGTTCAATCGCATCTGTCCATACAATCTCACATAACTTTTTCTTGAAATCAGGATCGTGTGATAATTTAATACCAACCTATTAAAATAAAAAAAAAAGTTTAATACACCAATTAAACTAGTAAATTTAAAATATATAAAACAAAATTAGATGATTATATAACAACCTTATCAGCAATTTTCTTCATGATATGCCACATACATAATCGGTGCCTACTATTTGGAAAAACATCCTTAATTGCAACTCTCATGGCATTGTCTTGATCAGTAACAACAACTTTAGGTTCAGTACCAAAACATTTCATAAATGATTTAAGTAACCACCTATATGAATCTGCAGTCTCAGAAGCTAACAATGCTGCAGCAAATGTGATATTTCGGTGATGATTATCAATCCCAGTAAAGGGCACAAAAACCATTTCATACCTAAAACATTAAAACAAATGCAGTACATTAAACAAATGCATTACATTACAGAAATGTAGTACATTAATCAAATGCATCACATGAAATGAAATGTATAATACCTATTAGTGCGATATGTAGCATCAAAGGACATAACATCACCAAATGTATGATAATTTAACTTCATATATTCATCAGCCCAAAATAAACCAGCAAGAGTTTCATTTTCTCTGGTGAAATAATCACAATAAAAATCCGGTGAAAACTCTTTTTTACTCAATAAATGCTTGACAGCCATGTCACAATCATATTCTCCAATGAATGTGTTCAAATCCCTTCTAAAGTTCTTACAATCCACAGCCGTAACACCAACATCCTCAAAACCATCATACCTAACCCTCATAATGTTAAAAGCTTTTACTGGACCAATATTCATCATAGACAAATCAGATATCAATTGTTCTTGAACAACAGACAACTTTCTAGATGTATGAGAAGATGGTAATCCTCCTTATCAACAAAATCATGATTGTGTCTCTCTTCAAATGCATAAATTCGATATTGCTTTGCATCAGTTAACATTTGTAACATCACTGTACTTTCGGTTGTCCGTACATCCGTACATCCGTACTATTGTACCGTACGACCGGAGATTTATAAATATTATTGATTATGATATTATTGTTTGACTTTGCTGATATTGTCACTGTTACTGGTATGCATGATTTTATAATATATTATACGCGTAAACCTTGGGAAGTTTAGTTGAAATTTAACTGAACAGACCCATAGAGTTTATCGCAGTGTTATTACTGATGATTAGGGATTATTGGTTTGAGAATGGTTTTGGGATGGAACTGGGAGTTTGTTATAGTCTGGTTGCTAAACGTAGTTAAGGACACATGGTCATGGTTTATCGAAATAGCGGTGGGACGGTGTAGGGGAGGTTGCGATCTACCTCTGCATATGCCCTATACATATGCATATTTCGGTCTATCATGGATGTGTCAGTGACTTGGTTTAGTGGGTTTGGTTTGGGAATATAATATTTAAGTTAATAAATAATGAGAATAATAAATTACGCGAAGTGAGGATACGGACACTACTTAAACGCGAATGTTGATTTAGAAATATTAACTTAATAATGTATTCGCGTGAGTGACGATTCACACGAATATAATTATTAAGGATAATATACTGAAACGACATTCCATAAATAATAAATCGAATCGAAATACGGTACGAGCGTTGGATTCGCAAAGGTGACGATCTTTACGAATACGTACGCGAGTAACACGTTTCGATAAGATAACTAAATATTATTTAACGATGTTTAAATTAATAAATGAAAACTAAGAATATTTGTTAGGAATCACAACCTAAGATGTTTTAGAATAAATTAATTTATTTAAATAATTAATTAGCAATAATGAAACGAAAGCGTTTTACGAAACAATTTATCAAAACTTATTTTATTTAAACAAAAACCAATTTAATTAAAATGATTTATTGTTTTAAATATGTTACGTTAGAAAACCGAGCATAATCGACCATTTATTTATTTTTATCACGATAAAAACGAGACCGAACACGCGGTATTATAACGGGGTAAAAGTGAGATGAACTACTTCATCTCTTTCATTTTTCACCCAACACTTTCTCTCTCTACCCTTCATTTCCGTCACCCACAAAAGCTCTACCTTCTCTCTAACTTTCCAAGCTCGTTTCTTGACGAAATCGTGAGATCTCGGAGCCTAAACGACCGGGGAATCAAGGAGAACAAGAAAGTACAAGGAAATCACACATTTGACCAACGAAACGAGGTAAATCTAAGAATTTCTTTTCGGTTTTAACTTAGATCTAGAACCGGGTTGTATTCTTGTTGTGTGAACGAGTTTTATAGAGTAGAAACGCTAAATCGAACAAACCTAAGTGTGGGAAGCCATGGATTTACCTGCAGCAGGTAGGGATCGACGAACATGATGATAGGAAGCCACGAGTTGCAGGGTTCGTGAGTGGGTACTGATGACCGAACCCTAGCGAACCTGGGATCTCGGCGAGCCTCTTTCCAGCAAAGCTGGACGAACCCTTGACCATGGTGTACGAACCTTGCTCGTGGTTGTCGAACCCACATGTCCCGAACCTTGCTGTGAAGGTATGAGCCACGAACCCTCAAGCCCTTACGAACCCTTGATGCTAACCGAAACCAGCTCTGGTTAGCGAACCATTACAACTTAGCCGAACCAAATGGTTCGTAGACTAAATACAACGAACCCTTTCCTTTTCTTGTTAGACGAACCCTAAGTGAGTTAGGCTCGAGGCGTCCGAACCATTGCATGGGATGCCGAACCCTAACCCTTTAGTGGACCGAACCCTCTAACCTTCATCTAGCTACGAACCCTAAAACTAAATGGGCCGAACCTATCATATTGATTAAAGGTTCGCTGCCCTATAGGAATGAAAAGCTAGTTTCGATTAATTAAAGGAATTAGAATAAGTAAACGACATGGTTAAATACACATATATATATATACATGTCCACGCATGCATGGGAATACCAAACCACCACATTTTCTCTCTCTATATACATAAATGTTCTAAAAACTATAAACTACATATATATTGGGTTAGAGGAGACAAAGTTAATATGTGAATCGGATATTTTAAATACACTTTTATTAAACTAAGTGAATATAAAGAATTGGGCTATGATGGTGGTTTGAATGAAGTCATGCATGTGAGAATAGGTATATGTGTAATAGGATCATTATCCTAACACGTGCCTACTTAGGAGTTAATACCAAGGAGCTTAAAATTTCTCATCATTTGATAATAATAAAAGAAGTAACAAATGTGTTAAACTTTGAGGCAAATGTTAATGAAACCCTAGGGGTAACAACTTAACTTAGGATTAAGTAAACTAAGTTAAGGAAACCTTTAGTGTTTTAAAGTAAACACTTATGGATACAAAACACACTAATTACAGATTTGTTGAGTTGACTTTGAGTTTACATACGCGAGCGCGCATAATACGAGAACACGAATTCTAAGGACTTCAGGTGAGTTCTCATAACCTCCCTTTCTTTAAACTGTTTTTGGTTTTAAAACCCGGAGGTGAAACATGTATACCAAATTAAATATTGTTTTGATAACACAAGGTTAATACTTGTTTATCAATATGATATTCACATTTGAAATTATCATTATTATGGGATTATCTCTTATTATTTATATCCATGTAAATATTGTTATTGACCTAGGTCAATAACAAAGATTACAAGTATTGTCACAAATCCCGAGAATCATCGCTCTTAACTTCGGTTAATTGCTTTGACATCGTGTATTGTCACGTGGAGGGTTTCCACATCTGTGAAGCATTGCCTTTGACTTCGGTTATTTGCTTTGGCTTCATGTATTGTCACGTGGTTAGCGACCACTCCATGATTCATGTATTTAACTTATGTTAATTACATAATGATCATGTATAGTCACGAACATTGATTGAGAATATGATTGATTGAGTTTGGTTGATTTGTTGTGGATTGATTGCCTATATCTGATTATGATTATTTGTGATTGGCTATGATTGATTTGGTTATGTGGTTATGTGATTGTGTATGTGTTTGGCTGTTGAATTGATGGATGTGTGTTGGATTATCTCATACAGGTATTCATATGGATTTTCTCAAGAAGATCATAAGTTTTATAACCGTTTTAAATAAAGCATTTTATAAAACCATTTTAAGCATAAACTTTCAAACTCATTTTTACTAAAACCTTTTTAAATATAAAAACTTATGATTACTCACCAACTACTTTTGTAGTTGACACTTGATTTTCTTACATGTTTCAGGTGATGGAGACAAGTAGGAATGAAGAGAGGATCTCTTCTATTTTGGACATCATCATCATATAGGATCTTGGACTTAGTTAATTAACTAAATTTCTGGCGATTAGAGTTTAGTTAGTTTAACTAATTCTTTTGTGTAACTGATGTACTTGATTCATGATGAACATGATTTTTGTGTAATTATTTTGGTTGATTAAATGATATATGATGATTTGATTTAGACGCCCACGAGCTTTTGAACAATCTACACATCCCTCGTGGCATCCCGATGATTCCGCCGTCGGTCGGGGTGTTACAGATTGGTATCAGAGCCTGGGTTATAGGGAATTAGGTTACTAGAAATGGTTGACCTAGTCTATAACCGTAGGATACCCTAGTATGAATAAATTCATACACTAGTTAGTATATTCAGGATTTCATGCTTATGTGTTTATTACATGTTAACTGAACTCCTGTTATACATTTGATTATATATGCTGCTACTAATTAATTGCTTACTTGTGTCCTAATGACTCGGTAAGGACATACTCGTGGTGTATTGTAAAGGTGGTGGGACGGTGGTTTGGGCGGTTGCGACCTACCCTTATCATATGCCCTATACATATACCATTTACAGTACATCGGGTGGATGTCAGTATTGAGGAATAAGGGAACTACCCGTTTGAGACACTTATCTGTCTAGGAACTTAACTGCTTGGAAATTTATTTGCTTTAGGAATTTCCTGTTAGATCTTGTGATCACCAGACAAGGACACACTCGTGGTATACTACAAAGGTGGTGGGACGGTGTAAGGGAGGTTGCGACCTACTCTTGCATATGCCCTATACATATACCATTTGAAGTATATCGGGGGTCTGTCAGTGTCAGGAACTTAGGATATTATTAGGACCTTACTAGGAGCGGTTGAAAAGATATGATTGTGGACTGTTGATGATATGTTTGATGGATTGACTGGGATTGACTCTTGAATGATTATACTTGATAAATATTTATAAACTCACTTATGAAATACACCGATTGGACACGTAGGGTGCATAGGATCAACGAACAATACGAATACTTAGTGATAAATTGTGGATTTGGATGATGATATAGACACTTGATGATAATATAAACGCATAGTGATGATACTAACACTTAGTGATGGTATGGACACTTGACAAGAATAAACTATAGGGAGGATATGCACACTTAGTGACAATAAGAGCACTTCGTGATGATATTAGCCCTTAATGATGATTATTGACATTGGGATTGATATGGATTTTAGTGAACTTAGACAATTGGGGGAAATTTAATGTCAGGTGAACTTAGACATTAGGTGAACTTAGAAATAGGCAAGCCTACATGTCAGGTGAACTTAGACATTAGGCAAACCTAATTGTCCAATGGAACTAGAGATCACTTCACTCAAAATTATCCTACCAAGGATAAGGTTTGTGAAGTGAGATTTATGGTGAACTGCATGACACACTCCACACACTAGCAAGGGCATAATCGTGGTGCAATGGAACGGTGGTGGGACGGTGTAGGGGAGATTGCGATCTACCTCTGCATATGCCCTATATATAAGCTTGTTGCATTGCATTGGGAGGTTGTCAGTGTTAGTATAGAGTGAGGAATGCATAGGACCTAGGAGATAGTTAGTTAACACTAGTTATGACCAACTAGGACACTTAGTAAAATAATAGAGAATTATACACATTTTGAGTTTAATGACAGATAGAAGATAAATATAGTTCCTATATGTAATCCTAACTGTTTAAAATAAACTCAATTGACCATTGTTTGTATGATTTACGTTGTAAACGGTAGTAACATGTTTCTAACTTCTCAGAAACATGCCGCCTCGCCGTCACAACGAAGATGACTCAAACAGTGGGGATGCTAACAACGGTAATGCCAACTCCGGCATACAAGAGTTAGCCACACTTATTTCTGGATCGGTGAGCCAACTGACTCAGGCTAACCAAAATATCAACCAGAACAGAGGTGGTGCAAACCAGACAACTTGCACATTCAAACACTTCAATTCCTGCAATCCCCTGAAATTTACAGGTGCTGAATCAGCCACTGGTCTGGTGCAGTGGTTTGAGAGTATGGAGAACACCTTCATCAACAGCGAATGCCCTGAGAATCTGAAAGTTCGCTATGCCACCAGTGTTTTCCAAAAGAGAGCACTGACTTGGTGGAATGGGGAAAAGCGAACTAGGGGAGTGGATGCTGCACTCGCATTGACGTGGACTGAGGTCAAGAACTTGATGACCACTGAATTCTGTCCTCGAAGCGAAATGAGGAAACTGGAGACTGAGTTCTGGGAACTCAAGCAGGATAGCGGGGAGAACGTCATCTATAATACTCAGTTCCATGAGTATAGTCTGCTGGTGCCTCATATGGTGACACCCTTGGAGAGGGCGATTGAGAAGTATATCGGCGGGCTGCCGGTGCAGATTCAGGATACAGTCTATGGGAGCAATCCCAAAACACTGGAGGCTGCTATCCGTCTATCTGCAACTCTTACTGATAACCATGTGAAGAATGGGACTCTTACTCGGAAGGGACACAAGAAGACTGACACCAAGACTACTGCAAAAGAAGTCAAAAATGAAGTCAAGTCTGAAGCTGCTAGCTCGTCCAAAAGCAGCAACAAGAAGAGAAAGAATCGGAACTTCATGGTCACTGTACCTGCTGCAAAGTCTGCGCAGCAATCATCAAACAATTCAACTGCCAGGAATTTCACTGGGAACACTCCTCAGTGTCATACCTGCCGTTATCATCACGCACCAAATTTGCCTTGTCGCGTCTGCAACAACTGTGGCAAATTTGGTCACTTTGCTAATGTTTGTCGGAGTGCACCGCAAGCACAAAGGTTGCAACATGCACCGCTTGCACTGCCAGCTCCTCATACACAACCTATACCAGCTGTACCCGTTCACCAGGTACCTCAGGCACAGGCAAGAGCCTGTTATGAGTGTGGTGAAGTGGGTCATTTCAGGAATCAATGCCCAAAGTTGACCGGGAATAATCAGAGGGTGGCAAGAGGCCGGGCTTTTCAACTGAATGTTCCAGCTGCTCAAGCCAACCAGGATGTGGTCAACGGTACATTTCTGATCAACAACTCTTATGCATCTGTCTTATTTGATTCTGGTGCCGATAGGAGTTTCGTTTCATATGATTTTGAATGCTTGCTTGGTAGAACACGTACATACTTAGATAAACCGTTCAATGTGGAGGTGGCTGACGGAAACACTATTGATATTGACACTATTATCGTTGGATGTACGGTGAACTTAAATGATCACGTTTTCCCAATTGATCTCATACCTATGCATCTTGGTAGCTTTGATGTTATCATAGGCATGGATTGGTTAGCCACCCACAGAGCGGAGATTATTTGTCATGAGAAATACATTCGTATTCCTTTAACTTCGGGTGAAATTTTGAGAATATTTGGAGAAACTGCTAGTAAAGGTCTTAAGCTGATGTCTTGCACTAAAGCACATAAGTACCTTAGGAAGAAATGTATAGCTTTCTTAGCACACATTGTGGAGAAGAAAGAGAAAGAAAAGCGAATTGAAGATGTTCCGGTGATACGAGATTTTCCAGAAGTCTTTCCAGACGATTTGCCGGGTCTTCCACCAGAACGTCAAGTTGAGTTCCGAATCGACTTAGTACCTGGTGCGAACCCAGTCGCCAAAGCTCCCTACAGACTTGCGCCTTCGGAGTTGCAAGAATTGGCGAGCCAGCTGCAAGAACTTACCGATAAAGGATTCATTCGCCCGAGCCATTCGCCATGGGGTGCACCGGTCCTGTTTGTCAAGAAAAAGGATGGGTCATTCCGGATGTGCATCGACTACCGCGAGCTGAATAAACTCACAATCAAGAATCGATATCCACTGCCGCGTATCGATGATCTCTTCGATCAGCTTCAAGGCTCGGCATGGTTTTCAAAGATCGATCTTAGGTCTGGGTATCATCAGCTTCGCGTACATGATGATGATATTCCCAAGACTGCATTCAGAACAAGATATGGCCATTATGAATTTCTGGTAATGCCCTTCGGCCTTACCAATGCACCTGCGGTTTTCATGGACCTCATGAACCGTGTTTGCAGGCCATACTTGGATAAATTTGTGATTGTATTCATTGACGATATTCTGATCTACTCAAAGACCAAGGAAGAACACGAGAAACACCTTAAGTTGGTTTTGGAGATTCTAAGAGAAGAGCGACTGTATGCCAAATTCTCTAAATGTGAATTTTGGCTTAAGGAAGTTCAATTCTTGGGGCACATAGTCAACGAATACGGTGTTCACGTGGATCCTGCGAAGATTGATGCTGTGAAGAATTGGAGTACACCGAAGACACCCACGGAAATTCGATCATTTCTCGGACTTGCCGGTTACTATCGGCGGTTCATATCGAACTTCTCCAGGATTGCTGTCCCTCTCACTGCTTTGACTCAGAAGAATAGGCTATACGAGTGGGGACCAAAGCAAGAAGAGGCATTTCAGACTTTGAAGCAGAAACTTTGTGATGCTCCTGTCTTGACACTGCCTAATGGAAATGATGATTTTGTGGTTTATTGTGATGCATCCAACTTAGGTCTCGGTTGTGTTCTCATGCAACGGGGAAAGGTTGTGGCTTATGCATCAAGACAATTGAAGATTCACGAAAAGAACTACACCACACACGACTTGGAACTTGGTGCAATCGTGTTTGCTTTGAAGATATGGAGACACTATCTTTATGGCACTAAGTGTGTAGTGTTCACTGATCATAAAAGCTTGCAACATATTCTCAATCAGAAAGAACTCAATATGAGACAACGGAGATGGGTTGAACTGTTAAATGATTATGACTGTGAAATTCGCTATCATCCTGGTAAAGCGAATGTAGTAGCAGATGCGCTTAGTCGCAAAAGTCAAGTTCAGATCCGGAGTGTCCGAGTGCACAATAGTCTCCGAAATGATGTTCTCACAGCCCAACAACACTCATTAGCTCAATATGACTTGAAAAATGAGTTGTCTTGCGGGGCTGAAATACTGTTGGAAACTAAGGATGATGGTTTAATGTATTACTTGAATCGATTGTGGATACCGAACAGGGGTGATCTCAGGATGGCTATTATGAATGAAGCTCATAAGTCTCGTTACTCAATCCATCTAGGTTCTGACAAGATGTATCAAGACCTTAGGGGCTTGTACTGGTGGCCTGGAATGAAGAAGGATATTGCTGAATATGTGTCTAAGTGCCTTAACTGCGCTAAAGTCAAGGCAGAACACCAACGACCTTCAGGATTATTATTACAACCAGAAATACCGATGTGGAAGTGGGAGAATATCTCCATGGATTTTATTACTAAACTCCCACGAACCGCAAATGGTAAAGATAGCATTTGGGTGATAGTTGATAGATTAACCAAGTCGGCTCATTTCTTACCGATACGCGAAACTTACCCTGTGCGGAAGTTAGCTCGTATTTACATTGATGAGATCGTTAGTCGACATGGTATTCCCTTAAGCATAATATCGGACCGTGATGCTCGCTTCACGGCACGATTTTGGGAATCACTTCATGAAGCCTTTGGAACAAGACTGGATCTTAGCACTGCCTATCATCCTCAAACGGATGGTCAGACGGAGCGAACGATTCAGACATTGGAAGACATGTTGAGAGCTTGTGTCATCGATTTCGGTGGCAACTGGGATAGCCATCTACCATTGGTTGAGTTCTCGTATAACAATAGTTATCACGCGAGCATTGGTATGGCGCCGTTCGAAGCTCTTTATGGCAGGAAATGTCGGTCACCTATTTGTTGGACTGAGGTCGGCGATTCGCAGATCACTGGTCCCGAGATTATTCAAGAAACGACTGACAAGATCCGCCAGATCCGTGACAATCTGTTAGCTGCTCGCAGTCGACAGAAGAGTTACGCGGATAAACGAAGGAAACCTCTAGAGTTTGAAGTGGGAGATATGGTATTGCTCAAAGTATCGCCTTGGAAGGGCGTTGTTCGATTCGGAAAGAAGGGGAAGCTTGCTCCACGATACGTTGGCCCTTTTAAGATCCTTGAACGGATCGGGAAGGTTGCTTACAAATTGGAACTTCCTTCTGAACTTAGTAATGTGCACCCGACGTTTCACGTGTCCAATCTAAGAAAGTGCTTAGCTGATCAAGATCTTCAGGTACCACTCGATGACATCCGCATCGATGATACCATGCACTTTGTTGAAAAACCAGTGGAGATAATGGATCGGGAGATTAAACAGCTCAAACGCAGTAGAATTCCAATTGTCAAAGTACGTTGGGAATCGAAGCGGGGTCCAGAATTCACATGGGAGCGGGAAGATCAGATGAAGCTCAAGTACCCACATTTATTTACCACGGTCGCTCCAAGTTGAATTTCGGGACGAAATTCCTTTAACTAGGGGAGACTGTAACATCACTGTACTTTCGGTTGTCCGTACATCCGTACATCCGTACTATTGTACCGTACGACCGGAGATTTATAAATATTATTGATTATGATATTATTGTTTGACTTTGCTGATATTGTCACTGTTACTGGTATGCATGATTTTATAATATATTATACGCGTAAACCTTGGGAAGTTTAGTTGAAATTTAACTGAACAGACCCATAGAGTTTATCGCAGTGTTATTACTGATGATTAGGGATTATTGGTTTGAGAATGGTTTTGGGATGGAACTGGGAGTTTGTTATAGTCTGGTTGCTAAACGTAGTTAAGGACACATGGTCATGGTTTATCGAAATAGCGGTGGGACGGTGTAGGGGAGGTTGCGATCTACCTCTGCATATGCCCTATACATATGCATATTTCGGTCTATCATGGATGTGTCAGTGACTTGGTTTAGTGGGTTTGGTTTGGGAATATAATATTTAAGTTAATAAATAATGAGAATAATAAATTACGCGAAGTGAGGATACGGACACTACTTAAACGCGAATGTTGATTTAGAAATATTAACTTAATAATGTATTCGCGTGAGTGACGATTCACACGAATATAATTATTAAGGATAATATACTGAAACGACATTCCATAAATAATAAATCGAATCGAAATACGGTACGAGCGTTGGATTCGCAAAGGTGACGATCTTTACGAATACGTACGCGAGTAACACGTTTCGATAAGATAACTAAATATTATTTAACGATGTTTAAATTAATAAATGAAAACTAAGAATATTTGTTAGGAATCACAACCTAAGATGTTTTAGAATAAATTAATTTATTTAAATAATTAATTAGCAATAATGAAACGAAAGCGTTTTACGAAACAATTTATCAAAACTTATTTTATTTAAACAAAAACCAATTTAATTAAAATGATTTATTGTTTTAAATATGTTACGTTAGAAAACCGAGCATAATCGACCATTTATTTATTTTTATCACGATAAAAACGAGACCGAACACGCGGTATTATAACGGGGTAAAAGTGAGATGAACTACTTCATCTCTTTCATTTTTCACCCAACACTTTCTCTCTCTACCCTTCATTTCCGTCACCCACAAAAGCTCTACCTTCTCTCTAACTTTCCAAGCTCGTTTCTTGACGAAATCGTGAGATCTCGGAGCCTAAACGACCGGGGAATCAAGGAGAACAAGAAAGTACAAGGAAATCACACATTTGACCAACGAAACGAGGTAAATCTAAGAATTTCTTTTCGGTTTTAACTTAGATCTAGAACCGGGTTGTATTCTTGTTGTGTGAACGAGTTTTATAGAGTAGAAACGCTAAATCGAACAAACCTAAGTGTGGGAAGCCATGGATTTACCTGCAGCAGGTAGGGATCGACGAACATGATGATAGGAAGCCACGAGTTGCAGGGTTCGTGAGTGGGTACTGATGACCGAACCCTAGCGAACCTGGGATCTCGGCGAGCCTCTTTCCAGCAAAGCTGGACGAACCCTTGACCATGGTGTACGAACCTTGCTCGTGGTTGTCGAACCCACATGTCCCGAACCTTGCTGTGAAGGTATGAGCCACGAACCCTCAAGCCCTTACGAACCCTTGATGCTAACCGAAACCAGCTCTGGTTAGCGAACCATTACAACTTAGCCGAACCAAATGGTTCGTAGACTAAATACAACGAACCCTTTCCTTTTCTTGTTAGACGAACCCTAAGTGAGTTAGGCTCGAGGCGTCCGAACCATTGCATGGGATGCCGAACCCTAACCCTTTAGTGGACCGAACCCTCTAACCTTCATCTAGCTACGAACCCTAAAACTAAATGGGCCGAACCTATCATATTGATTAAAGGTTCGCTGCCCTATAGGAATGAAAAGCTAGTTTCGATTAATTAAAGGAATTAGAATAAGTAAACGACATGGTTAAATACACATATATATATATACATGTCCACGCATGCATGGGAATACCAAACCACCACCTTTTCTCTCTCTATATACATAAATGTTCTAAAAACTATAAACTACATATATATTGGGTTAGAGGAGACAAAGTTAATATGTGAATCGGATATTTTAAATACACTTTTATTAAACTAAGTGAATATAAAGAATTGGGCTATGATGGTGGTTTGAATGAAGTCATGCATGTGAGAATAGGTATATGTGTAATAGGATCATTATCCTAACACGTGCCTACTTAGGAGTTAATACCAAGGAGCTTAAAATTTCTCATCATTTGATAATAATAAAAGAAGTAACAAATGTGTTAAACTTTGAGGCAAATGTTAATGAAACCCTAGGGGTAACAACTTAACTTAGGATTAAGTAAACTAAGTTAAGGAAACCTTTAGTGTTTTAAAGTAAACACTTATGGATACAAAACACACTAATTACAGATTTGTTGAGTTGACTTTGAGTTTACATACGCGAGCGCGCATAATACGAGAACACGAATTCTAAGGACTTCAGGTGAGTTCTCATAACCTCCCTTTCTTTAAACTGTTTTTGGTTTTAAAACCCGGAGGTGAAACATGTATACCAAATTAAATATTGTTTTGATAACACAAGGTTAATACTTGTTTATCAATATGATATTCACATTTGAAATTATCATTATTATGGGATTATCTCTTATTATTTATATCCATGTAAATATTGTTATTGACCTAGGTCAATAACAAAGATTACAAGTATTGTCACAAATCCCGAGAATCATCGCTCTTAACTTCGGTTAATTGCTTTGACATCGTGTATTGTCACGTGGAGGGTTTCCACATCTGTGAAGCATTGCCTTTGACTTCGGTTATTTGCTTTGGCTTCATGTATTGTCACGTGGTTAGCGACCACTCCATGATTCATGTATTTAACTTATGTTAATTACATAATGATCATGTATAGTCACGAACATTGATTGAGAATATGATTGATTGAGTTTGGTTGATTTGTTGTGGATTGATTGCCTATATCTGATTATGATTATTTGTGATTGGCTATGATTGATTTGGTTATGTGGTTATGTGATTGTGTATGTGTTTGGCTGTTGAATTGATGGATGTGTGTTGGATTATCTCATACAGGTATTCATATGGATTTTCTCAAGAAGATCATAAGTTTTATAACCGTTTTAAATAAAGCATTTTATAAAACCATTTTAAGCATAAACTTTCAAACTCATTTTTACTAAAACCTTTTTAAATATAAAAACTTATGATTACTCACCAACTACTTTTGTAGTTGACACTTGATTTTCTTACATGTTTCAGGTGATGGAGACAAGTAGGAATGAAGAGAGGATCTCTTCTATTTTGGACATCATCATCATATAGGATCTTGGACTTAGTTAATTAACTAAATTTCTGGCGATTAGAGTTTAGTTAGTTTAACTAATTCTTTTGTGTAACTGATGTACTTGATTCATGATGAACATGATTTTTGTGTAATTATTTTGGTTGATTAAATGATATATGATGATTTGATTTAGACGCCCACGAGCTTTTGAACAATCTACACATCCCTCGTGGCATCCCGATGATTCCGCCGTCGGTCGGGGTGTTACAACATTAACTTGATTAAAGCCTTACATCCAGTACGTTTGGAGGCTCTATTCCTTCTATCATGACACTTCTTTGCAGCACCATCACCATCATTAATAGTGTAAATGTTTTGACTAGATTTCTTACCCTCTTTTGAACAAACAAAATACTTTTTCATTACAATACCATGAACTGAGTTTTGAGTGGTTTTTCTAACGGTAAAACCAGCTAACTTAGCATATTTTTGATAGAAAATAAATGCTTCATCAAGTGTATTAAAAACCATACCCATCCTAGGTTTAGATGGACTTCCAACATTTGGTGTATAAAAGTTACCACTAAATGTTGGAGTTGATTTTTCACCTAAACAAGAAACAAAAAATGATATATACATCAATACATCACAAAATATACTAATACAGTAAACTACAATCTAGCACAATAGAAAATAATGAATTAAAAATCAATACCAGTAGACTGATTTTCGTTCATACTGTCACCACTCAATTCAATAATCCAAATACGCCATAATTCGTCTTCAAACAAGCCCTAATTAATCTTCAAAACATGAAAATGTATGAAATCAGCTTTAAATTAACAAAAATAAGCTAAAAATACCGAAAATCATAAACTACAACATATCACCCAAATGCGTATCCAAACGATTGTTGAAAACCTAAAGACGATTGCCAAATGTCTGAATACAACCAATCGATCAGAAGCTTCGAATCATGGAATACAATTGCAAATGTCTGACGTATATAACGATTACAAAAACAAAAAAAATGATGAATTAGAAGAATGTAGAATTCTCTCAATCGATCAGAAGCTTCGAAACATGGAATACGATCTACTAAATCAATCGTGCGTGAACAATTTCATGGTCGATCGTGATGGATCGAAGAACACGCAAGAACAAAAACCTTGTGCAGTTCTACAGTACTGCACATACGTTTCTATTATAATTGTGAAGTTACCATATTACCCCTCCTTCTATTTCATTTAAATTGCCACATGTTTGATTCTGATTGGTTCTCACATTCTCATCCAAAAAACCCTTCTTATATATATGTATGTATACACACACACACACACTCATGTAATATATATAATTATGGTTGATTTCTCATGTAGTATTCAATTATGATTTAATTAAATATTTTTTGGATGCTTGACATAAAATCCTAAAGCGCAGCTGTCATAAGCATGTCTATCACACCATAAAAATGTTATACTTAGTCATAAAATCTAGTACCAATAAACAAGAGTATAAGACAAAGAAATAAAACAAGAAAACATTAATTAATAAATCAACAATTGTAAAAAAATAAAAACGACTTAAAACTCTCTTTATAAAATACCAGCCAACTAAAATTGCACATTTTTTTTGAGCTATACCGCTCTACCGATATAAGCATTTGTTGACGATAGTGTTGGTAATATTGTGAGCATCAAAATGCATATAAAAAATAGACCGCAACGACTGTCAATCTTTTATTGTATTATGTAATTAATATTAGTGTTATATAATTAGTATTACTATTTTTATTAAAATATATATCGTCCATGCCTTTTTTATACTTAAATTAAAGGTTGAGGCATATTGTCCTACCTCGATGAAAGCATCACGAATATCAGAACACATATCAAAAACACACAACGACAGCCATTCTATCCTAAAACATTAAATATATTCGTTTGCAAAAGTTTTGACTATTAGTTATTCAAATATTATATAATAGTTGTTATCCATGTGCTCCTTCTGTTCTTATATACAATTCAAAATCAACCCTAACTCCATAAGAACCCTAGGTAGGATTTGATCAAATTCGATCAGTCGTTTGTAAGCCCTCAATCTGATAGGGCTATTGTTCCGTAGGTAATAACGAATGAAAGGATGGTGTAGATTGCCTATAATTGATACGAATTGACCAGTTGGTCAGTTCACGAATTCAATTCATTGTTCCATTGGTTCTTGTAAGATGTTCTTGAGCTCGTTAGTTTCAGAATGAAATCACAAACATGTGTGTGCGTTCAATTTTATCGATTTTTGATCGTTTTAGCCATTTAGTAATCACTTCATTTGATCAGTTGGTTTTTAGCTGTAACTGTGTTTAATCCGTTTATTTTTGGAAGATCCACTGAATGGATTTGTGATTGAAAGTAAAACGCACTTTAGTTTGAATTTTGAATCTAGTCAAGCATTTTGTTCAGTTTTGAAATGAACCGGTGATGGTGGGATGCAAATCTTTGATCGGGAGAAGGAAGAAAGGGGAATAGGTAGTTGTCAATTTCGGTGCTTCGGGTTTAATGTAATTCAAGTTTTTGTTTTAAAATTTTACTAACTAAACATAGGTTTAGGAAATTTTACAACCCGTCCCTCTAATTTATTTTTTATTTTTATAATTTTTTATCCTAAATGCATTTATAAAACTTAAAACTCTTTATAAAATTTAATATTTTAATATTAATATTTTATATTTATTTATTCTAAAAGGTTGCAAAGCTTTATAAGATTTTTATAACTTTTATGTATTTATAAGGTTTCTAGATTTATCAATTTCTATCCAAATAATTGAAATCGGTTCATATTGAAATATTTATTATGTATTCATACACATTTATATATATTAAATCTTATAAAAAGTTTGATTTTATGCACATTGAATTAGTTTGTTGATTAATTATTGTATATGTACATATATACAATTGTGAGTTTAGAAATAAAAAAAAACAATTAAATGGAGCCAATAAAACTTCGTTTTATTCAAATTTGGCAAAAAAAATTCAAATTTGAATTTAAAGATTACATTTACCGTAGTTTGAATCATGTCATAGTTGCAATCTCCTTCTCTGACTCACCATGTGCTACTTTTTAAGGCATGACTTTAATTGTCTTTATAATCTATGTTCACGGATAAAGAATTAGATTCAAGAGATAACATAACAATGTTCATAAAAGGGCTAACATGCATATGTTTTTTATGACCATGGAACCCATGTACGTGGTAACCTCTAGATCTATCCAATACTTGACTAACTAGAAGGAACAGATAAAACACGGCTGCAAGCAATTGTTTCGGTAGCCTCCAAGGAAAATCATCCTAAGAGGTAATTGAACTTGAGACCCATTCACTTTAACCACTATATCAATTCATGTTCTTATTGTTTACCTTGTTCTATCTTATCAATACACACACATAAATAAATAAATAAATAATATACGAGAGTAACTACCTCTGCATCTTTCACTTTCTTATCTGTTATAAATTTAGCTTGGGTATACTTCGATATAACACAACTTGTTTCACATTTTAAAAGGTTGTTTCTGATAGAGTTTTGAGTTTCAGTTTTTTGTTGGCAGATTACTTGGCTTTACTGTACAATTTTTTCTTTATATCATTTTGTCTTGTCATTAAAATAACTATTATAACTTTTAAACTCCATAATATAGTACTGTTGTCCTTCGTTACTTTGCCAACATTTGGCTCAACCACGCTTTTGTTTGCCGTGTTTTTTTAATTATACATAGACAATAAAGAATATCAATGAGTGAAATGAGAAAATAATTCAAGAAGATTTACAAGAGTGTTAAATTTGAATAAATGTAACCAAGTGATTACTTAAGATTTATTTATGGAATTCCTGAAATTTTAAAACTTTAATACAGCTTTTAATTACGTTATGGTTGATTGCAATTAACTATGATTTCTCATAACACACACACACACACACTCATGTAATATATATAATTATGGTTGATTTCTCATGTAGTATTCAATTATGATTTAATTAAATATTTTTTGGATGCTTGACATGTGAACTCTAGGATGTTACACTCAAGTTTCTAAAGTTTAGATTTCTCATGTGATGTATGTGATCTGTTTTTTCACAGTAACTTTTATCGGTTAATCTATAAAAATGATAATTATGAATCATATCGACTAGCGGTAATGTGTCAAAACCGTAAACAATATAATTTTTATTATCTATGTTACGTTTTTCCTAACCAAGTCGTTATAACTTTGACGTTTCGTTTATATATTAACAATGTTAATATCACCAAGGTAGCACACATTATGAAGTTCGTAAACACGTCGCAACGTAGGACGTCAAGTTTGGCTTATTTCTTTTTTCTATTAAATTAATTTTTTTTAATTTTTATATCATAATTTACATTTCATTCTTCATAAACAAGCCATTATGATATTACATGTCTTTTAATTGTACCGTCATGTCACAACACACATGCTTTATTAATACCATTTTACCAAAACACGTGATTAAGTTTGTTTGTAAACTTAGAATTAGTATATAATGATAAACATCTTTACATAAAAACAAATGTCGCCAGACTTGCTAAAAGGCATGCAACACCAACCAAAGGTTAGGGCGTGTGGTTCAAACTATTATCTCTATCTCAACGTCATATTATGCCCTAACTTTATTCTTAATTGTGAGCTAACCACCACAGGATACCTAATCCATAAAATAATGCATAAAAAGACTAGAACTTGGGTCGATTTAAATAAACATAAAACTCTAACATCAACTTCCTGTTATCACAAGGAGTGTAAATGAATCAAACATGCTCGTGAAATACTCAGGATGTGATCGGTAAAAAGCTCAAAAAACCAAACCTAAACTAGCCCAAGCCCAGAAGTATTAACTCGTTCAGTTATGGAGCTCGAGCTCGAGCTAGCTCACGAGCATAAACGAGTTTTTTTATTTATTTTATAATAATTGTATAGATATAAAATTAATTATTTATGTATATAAAATTACGATAAATTTATTTAAATAATTTATTTTATGTTAAATTTGGAATGTATAATTATAAATATACACTAAATTAAATATAGTGAATAATTAAAAAATAAACAAGCCTAACCAAGCCTAAAAGTTTTATCCCCAACCAGACTCGAGCTCAAAAATAAAAATCTTAACAATTGGAGCTTGATTTCTACTTTGTATAAAACAAGGTGAGCTCAAGGATTAACGAGCTATTTTCCATTAATTCATGTTGTGAATCCTGTGATGTCAAGTGTCTTAGGAGCTGTTTGGTAGGATCAGAATCATTAAGTGTTGAATGGTTAAGATGTCTGAATGGTTAAGAGGGTCTGAATCATTAAGTGCTGAATGGTTAAAGACACTTTGGTTGAACATTTGAATGAATATGCAGAATAACTATTTTACATCCTGAAATCTTTTTTTTTCAGTGATAATATAAATAAAAAATACAAAACAAAATATGTATTTTTTTGATTTAATAAAAATGAACCATCATCATCTATCAAAATTCTACGTGGTTATAAAAATAATTAAAATATTTACTTATTTTATTTTTCTATATGCATAAAATATGTTTCACTATATTAATGTTTTTTAATTAAATTATAAATCAACAAAAACATCCTTATATTTAACAAAAGGAAGAAACAGGCGAGATTTGCATCAGAAAACCAAAAATCGCTTCAAATGTATTACCCGGTAGGGTAAAAGTCGTTACCCATATGATCCGCTTCAAATCTCAGAATGAGCTTACGTATCAATGACGTAGCTGATACCGGGATTTACATAAAATACCATAAAATTGAAACACAATTGCTTCTAAACGCCGATGGCCGATGTGAACCACCGTGGAGAAGAAGAAACCGAATCAGGGTGGGCCGATTTGACGCACGAGTGCCTTCTCAACATCCTCACCCGCCTCACCCTTCAGGATCGATGGCTAGGAACCATGCTTGTATGCAAGTCATGGATGCAGGGCTCCAAGGATCCATCTCTACACTCCGTATTCGATCTCGAATCGTTCTTTAAATCGCGTCCTTCTGAATCATCTCGTTGGTGGAATCCTGAATTCGAGAGGAAAATCGATAACATGCTCCTATCTGTCGTCGATTGGAGTGACGGAGGTCTCACTGAAATTAGGGTTAGGCATTGCTCCGATCGTTCACTTTTTCTTGTTGCTCAACGGTAAGAATCCTTTCCTTAATCATGATTTATTCCTCTTTTATTTTTTTTATTCATTTGTTTAGGCTTGGGTTTGTTTTGCGATCCTTTTTATGCGATTTGGATGGTCAAAAACTAAAAATTAGGGATTTATTTTCAGAGAAATGTAGGGAATTATTTTCAGATTCATTCACTTTGGCATCGAATAATTATGGGTCAGGTAAAATCATGTCTTAATAATTAGGAGGCGACATGCTCTTCTCATATCCAGAAACTGAATCATAATGAATGGCTGCAATGCTGCATATATCTGTCCATCTTTCTTCTGGGAATTAAACTGCTAGATGATGCGAACAATAAAATTGTTGAATGTAAGACAAAGTTTTTGCAAAAGTGATATAGTAGTAGCAAATCTTTACTATTTCTAACCTTTAGTTTCAAATTAATTGAATGAATTGTCTTAAAATAAAAAAACTTGAGTCAAATTTACAATAATAGGAAATATTTCTAAACCATGAACTGCTTATTGATGCACTTTCAAATAATCATCCTCTATTTTGCATTAATTGTTAACACTTCTTCTGTGATTGTTTATCATAAAATGTTAATTTGTTGCACCCTTGTATGATTGAACTTCTTCATCCTAGTCATCCTTTGTACATTTTATTGTCTGGTAGCAAGAAGAAAAACAAAATAAACATTTCTTTGTATATTAAAGTATCAAACAAAATGATGGCCCCTTTCTTCATAATCATAAACATGCTTTTAAGAAACCAAAAACAAAATGAAATTTTGATATGTTGTCATAAAGCCATATGCAAGAGCACGTATATGGACGTAATTGTTACTATTTTGAATGCTATAATAATTTAATAATAATGCATATTCATATAAATAAACATGCTATGATCATAAGATGGTATTGATAGTATGATTTTACATTTATATTATAGGGTCTGTTTGGTATGAGGTCATCAAATGGATGAGGGTATGTAATGGATGAGAGAATAGAATGGTCAAAAGAAAGAGATTGATCATTAGTTCATTACCATTCTATTATCCTGTTTTGTTACCCAATGAGAATTAAATGAATCTTTATTTTGTTTTGTTTAGTACACAAGTGAAGACTAAGGAATGAAATACAATTCTTGAAAGATAATATTTTCCGCTAATAATTTATCTTAGGGGATGGATCATGGGTCGAGGCATGTGTTGGTTCATGGTTCATGCCATAAATTAGAAAAAAAAAATTCATTCCTTGATGGAATAAGAAGAGAACACCCCCTGCAAGGAATGAAATTCATTATAAAGAAACAAAAATCATTTGACATCGTTATAAAATAGTCCATTTTATTCCAATGTCATTAACAAACATGTTTTATGTTTGTTCCTGCACAATGGTCTATCCCGTTCTTGATTTCGCATTGCATTTATACATATCAAATACTACCTAAATAATGTGAATGATATACTGATACGTCTCCAGCACCCTTGAACGTTTATGCTCGGAAATGTTACAAGAAAAGTCAGCAAATGGGAGAAAAATTAGAACTGAGTATACCAACCGGTTCCTAGTTTATTTTTTTTATAAATTCAAAAAAAACATTATGTATCCATAAATACCAAAAAAATACTTAATAACATAAATAAATACAAAAAAATAATAATATTAAAAAAATGCATTATTAATTATAATAGGTTTACAATAAATAACATAAAAATAAAAATTACATAAGTAAATACTAAAAAATAACATAGATACATTTCTTTTTATTATAATTATTTCAAATACAAAAGACATAAAAAAGAATAAAAATATACAAAAAAAAGTCGGTGGAAATCCTATTGCGTTTGCGTACGTTTACGAGTATGAGCTTCTTGTGCAAGTTCTTCGTCAGATATGTCGGGAGATAATCCTTCCTCCACCTCCTCTTTGTGTACCCTTGTTTCAAGTGTGATTTCATCTTCGAGATTTGTTATGTTTTGAATTCGATCGATCGCGTCCAAGGTAATCTTTTACGCAAATACACATCTCTACTAATTCCGAAGTAAATCTTGTCCTTTGTAAAGATAATGCCCTGCCACTAAGTGAAAATGCAAATTTCGAAGCTACTGTAGAAGCTTGGACAGTTAGTAAATCACGGGCCATGGTGGCTAAAATCGGATAATCAATTAGAAGGTACCGTAGAAGCTTGGACGGTTAGTAAATCACGGGCCTCTTGAATCACGAATTTGCCATTCGATCACGAACCTCATCTACGACATAGTGAAAAATTCCACCATCGCTACCAATTTGAGTTTGTTGGCTTTTCGGGTCATTCTGTAACGCCTTTCAAAAAGCATGCTACAATACTTGCAACGAGTCTTTTGAGATCCATCACTCATCTCAACTAAATCCTAGTTACACCATGTCCATGTTCCTACTATGCGTAAGAACCATAGTTGTCAAAGGCGTTAGGCGCCCTTAAGGCGCTATGGTCTCGCCTGGGGCCTAGGCGCTAGGCGCAAAAAAAGCGCTAGCCTGAGAAAAAAAAAGCGCAAACATAATAGAAAAATAAAATATAATTACACACTTATACTTTAAAATATAACATAATATAATTTCTTGCAAAATTCCAATTCATATTAATTAGCAAATGATAAAAACCAATTTCATGATGTTCAAAATTGAAAACCAAACATTCAAAATCAATACCAAAAATTTCAAAGTAAGTAAAACAAAAGACACAAAACCAAATAGTTTAAAACCAAAAAGTATCAAAGATCCTATCTAATCATCAAGACCATCATCAGATTTTTCATCAACTTCTATTGCTTCATTTGGTTCATATGCATAATCATCATCTTCTTCAGATTCTTCATCAACTAAAGTCCTTGAAGATGAAGGTTGTGAAACTGAAGATCGTGTTCTTCTAGCTAGGGGTGTTCATCGGTTCGGTTAACGGTTTGTTCGGTTAGTTTGGATCGGTTTGTTCGGTTTTTGGAAAAAAAAAAAATTATCCGTTAACCGAACAAACCGAATTCATAATATGGTTATCCGAACCGAATTCTAACCGAATTCAATTCGGTTCGGTTTCGGTTATAACCGAAAAAACCGAATTCAACCGTTTAAACCGATTTCAGTCAAATTTAACCAAATTCATTTTTTTCCAAATTTTGTCTCCTGCTTGCTTTTAAAGCCAATTTTATGTATTTATTGCTATAAATTACTAAACTTTATGCACCTAAATATTACCTGGGCTCAAAAATAATATGATTGCATCATCTTCACTAGTCTTTGCCTCTTTGAGTGGCAGCCTACAACACCAAATGAATAATGTAATTCTTCACTTAATGAAGATTACCAATCCACTCTTCAAAAACAATCTGATCTAAATCTGTACATATAAATAGCTGGTGACTTGAAATAGAAATAACATGAAAGTTCTATCAAAAATACCTTTAATACGTTGTGCAGTTTCATGTTTGCTTCCTTGGGACTTGGGAATTTTTTGACCTGTTAAAGACTAAAGAGAACAATCATAGTAGCAAATTCACAGGCTGCAAATTCAACCAAATATTCAAACACCACAATTCAACCATACACCACAATTCAAAGTTCAAACATAAATCACAATCTAAAGTTCAAACATAAACCAACCATAAAGAAAAAGTTCATATTTCAAACAAAAGTCTAAAATAGATATATTAAAGAGTGTCATTTGCCAATGCCACCACAAAGGCATAAATAAGTAACTTGAGGTAGGTTTCTTCAAGACTTCAACTGGTTTTCATTCTTCAATCAATTGGTGTTTTTTTCAACTCTACAAAAATCAACAAATATATATATGATTAGATGTGAAAGTTATAAATATAATATAAAAAAGTTTTATAATAAAACATATGAAAGTGAGTTAATGACCTTCTTCGAGTCTATCAAGATCTTCAATGCTTTCTTCAACATTACATGCAACTCCATTTGAACGAATCCAATCTTGACAACAAATTAAAGCTTCAACAGCTTGAGGAGTTAAAGAACTCCTAAATGAGTCTAGCACTCTACCTCCTGTGCTAAATGTAGATTCAGAAGCAACTGTTGAAATCGGAATGGCTAAAATATCACGTGCAACAAGTGACAATATAGGAAATGCTGGACTTCTCTTTCTCCACCGACCCAAAACAGTAAAATCTTGACTTTCAAACCAAACATCATCTCCTTCAATCTCTTCATTCAAATACCTATCCAACTCAGTCTTTAAATCTTCTGTCACACCTAATTCTGCCTTTTGTCTTTTTACCTCAGCCATTTTCCTCTCTCTTAGTGCTCTGAATGTATCATCAACACTGCCAAATAAACTGAAACCTCTACTAGTTGAAGTATCCTCACTCACGATCTTAGATGATGATGATGATGATGATGATGATGAAGCCTTGTTTGGATGCATGTCCGAGTGAATTCTTTTGTAATCATTGAATATTTCTAGCAACACATTTTCACACAATTGACAAACCTTATCCCCAGTATCATTTCCTTACATACCACGCAGATTGACCTTAAGGTAAGCCAATTTTGTCCTCGGATCAAAAAGAGAGGCAATATACACTAGTAAGTTGAATTTCTTGACATCCCCCCAATACTTATTAAATTTCAATGTCATTGATAAGGCCATATTTGACAATTGGTCTTCTTTACTTAAAGAACATTGTTTCAAAACATCGTCGATAAAACTAATGGAATCCAGATACGTATTAGAAGTAATGTATCTTGTACCTTAATTAAAATAAACAAAGGTGAGATCATGAAAATAAATAAAACAACTAAGAAAAGATTATTATAAAAAAAATAGTAATTACCAGAAACTCTAAGAGTAAGCTCATAAAAATGTTGAAGAAAACCTCCCAATCTTCTTGCATTTTCCCAATCTGTTGATTCTAGAACACCACACCCATCTTGAAGATCGCGAGAAAACACATAGTCCTCATCTATAAATCTTTTAAATGCCCTTTCATACTCACATGCAACACTCAACATCAAATAAGTGGAGTTCCAACGAGTAGGTACATCTAAAACTAGAGATTTTTGACACTCAACCTTTTCTAACAATGCAAACTCCTTAAATGTTTTTAGTCTCGCTGGTGATATCCTAACCCATCGAACAGCAGCCCTAATGCGTTCCACTGAAGTCCCTAACTCCTTAATCCCCTCCTGCACGATCAAATTGATTATATGTGCCATACACCTCACGTGTGTCCATTTTCCTTTAAGAATGCACCTATCTCCCCAATTCATCATTTTTCCTACTAAGTACTCAATGGCAACATCATTGCTACTTGCATTATCAACTGTGATAGTCATAACATTTTGTAGTCCCCAATCAAGTAAACAATTCTCCACAGCTCGTCCGATATCATTTCCTCGATGACTGGAAATAGGACAAAAGTTTATCACCTTCTTTTGCAAATTCCAATTTTCATCAATATAATGTGCAGTAAGGCACATATAATTGATACGTTGCAAAGATGTCCATGTATCAGTTGTAAGACATACTCTAAGAACTGATTTTTTCATTTGAGCTTTAAGCTTAGCTTTTTCATCTATATATAACTGATAGCAATCTCTTCTAATCGTGCTTCGAGATGGAATGAAAAGGGCCGGCTGGCATATTCGCATACATCTCCTAAATCCCTCATTTTCAACAAACTTGAATGGCAACTCATCCACAATCAACATCTCTGCTATTGCTCTCCTACTTTTTTTCTGGTCAAACTTAAAAGATTGTAAGTTAACTTTACTATCTCCAGTTTCCTCATCCTCCTCTATGCTAAATGCAAGATTTGACTGACCAGAGGTATTATTGGAAGGATTTCCTTTACATACCAAAATATGACCATGCATATTGGACGTACCAGAATTTTTTGAATGAGAAGCATAATTTACAGCACAATACTTACATTGTGACCTTTGTTTTCCATTTTCATTAAGATACTTGGTGAAATGATTCCATACAGTTGATCTTGGGTTATAGCTTTTTCTTTCCTTCTTCGATTCAGCTGAGTTCAGATTACTGGGATTAGAGTCACCCTCTATAGACATTTGCAAACAATAAAGTAATGAACAACCTGCATATATAACAAATATTAAAAAAATAAGATTAATGCAATTAACTGATTATTGATCAAAACAAGCTGCAATCAGTAATTAATTAATTGTTATTTAAACAAAACAAGCTGCAATCAGTAATTTATAAGCACAATTATATAGCAAAGATCAACTGTCACTTATAATGATTTAACTTTTATTAGTATGAATATGAAACAAATTTGTTAACAATTAACAGAAACTAATAAGTTACTGCTTTGTGTTTTTAAGAAGGAGATAGCATTTCATGAAATCTTATTGGTGTCAACATGAAAACAATGACCAAGTAGTTGACAATTAACATAAACTAATAAGTTATTGCTTTGTGAAATGGCTTCTTCCACTTCTTTTTTTTTTGTTGCTCGCATTGAAGCAAGGAGCGACCAAATTGACATGTATATGCAGCAAATCAAAACCATTATCAACAAAAATCAATGAAGGATCTAAATCTGTAGGTATAAATTGAAGATGGAGATAAACCAGAAAAGGAGATAAACCTGAGTTAACGACTGGAGGCTAAGATGCCGGACGACGGAGGCTGGACGGCAGAGTCGCAGACGACGAACGGCAGACGGCGGAGGGCCGGAGGATGGACGGCGGAGGGTCGGAGGCTGGACGGCGGCACGGGGCACGGTGGAGGTAGACGTGGAGCGGCGGAGGCTGGATTGTTTGAGCCTTGAGGGGGAATTTGAGATTTTGGGGGTGAACGAGCGGTGTTAGGGTTATAATTTTGTCATATATAATATATATAAAATTAATATATTTAATTAAATTTTCGGTTTAAACGGATAACCGAACAAACCGAAAAAACCGAATTCAAAAAAAGGGCGTAACCGAAAACCGAACCGAAAACCAAATTCGGAATTCGGTTACGGTTAATAACCGAACCGAAAACCGAATTCAGATTTCGGTTCGGTTTTTTTCGGTTACGGATACGGTTCGGATAACGGTTTTAAACGGTTTTTGGTTATTCTGAACACCCCTACTTCTAGCTTCTCCAGCACCACTTGCACTACCCACAACATCCCATGTCAGGTCCTCACCCTCAAACACCAAATCTTCTTCCATTGTCCCAATCAACCACTCGTTGCAATCATCTATGTCATCCAATGATATTGGATCATAGACAACATTTTTATCACGTCGATTTTTGAGGGTCTTGTTGTATTTTACATACACAAGATCTTGCAACGTTTTGTGCTCTAACCTGTTTCTTTTCTTGGAATGGATCTGTTATTTTGCAATTGAATAGTTATAAAAAAAATACATAATTAAGAAATAAAAAACTATAAAAATTCATTAACTTACGTGCTCAAATGTGCTCCAATTTCTTTCACATCCGGATGCACTACATGTCAAGCTTAACACTTTGATAGCAAACTGTTGCAAATTTGGGGTTCCTTTCCCATATAGTTTCCACCATTCAGCTGATAAAAAACATAAAATTAATAAAAATATTAAAAATAAGATTAAAATTAAATTAAATTTACATAACTTACCAGGGGCTATTTTACCATGTGCTCTCTTTGCAAATTCTAAACAAAAAAACCCCTCTTGGTTCACCCATATAACCATCTCCGTCATTATCAAATCTTGTTTTGACTTATATGGAACCAACCTTTTAATGCATTCAATCAGTCCTTCGTATACCTCTTTATCACTTTCAATATCAACGTTATAACAATAGAACTCCGGGTTCAAGTAGTAACCAGCTGCATGCAACGGATGATGGAGTTGACAATTCCATCTTTTGTCAATAATGGTGGAAACCATTAGGTAATCGGTGCTATCTTTGCCTAAAGCCACACCAATTGCTATCTTTGCTCTCTCCATTGCTTCATATACATAACCCATTGCAGGTCTTCTCATTATCAACTAGACGAAGCACTCGAACTAAAGGACCCATAACTTTAAGAAGAGTACATTGTTCCAGAAGGTTGGTGTGAAAATAATTTCACATGCCCGTTTACCTTTTGCTTCTTTTGACCATTTACTACTTGTCCACTTTTCACTTGCAAACATGTTTCTCAAAGAAGACTTTTGCTTTTGCAAACTTTGCAAAGTCAAATACGTGGTAGCAAAACGGGTAACTCCAGCTCTTGTCAATTCTTTGTTGCTTGTGAACTCTCGCATCATATTCAACACACCACTGTGATTATATATATAACCAACAAAGAAAATACCTTTTTGAATTGTTGTTTTGACTTTACTAATCTTCCCAACATCCTCAAGCATTAAATCTATGCAATGAGCAGCACAAGGGGTCCAAAACAAATGTTTCCTCTTTTGCATCAACAATTGGCCTAAAACAAGCAGATTTAAAATGATCAATTATAATTTAAGAATACAAAAAAGTAAACAAATTGAAAATACAAAAGTTACCTGGTAGCTTGAAGTTGCTTCCATTGTCAGTGATGATTTGAACAACATTAGCTTCTCCAATTTGTTCAACAAATTTATCTAGTAACTCAAATAATTTCTCACCAGTCTTCGTATACGAAGACGCGTCAACTGACTCCATAAATACAGTCCCTTTAGAACTATTGACCAAAAAATTTATCAATGTTCTTTGCTTACGATCTGTCCAACCGTCTGACATAATTGAACACCCATACTTTGACCATTCCATCTTTTGTTCTGCAACCCACTTGTCTATGTTATCTATCTCATTTTTAAGGAGTGGGACTCTCAACTCGTGATAACTAGGAGGCTTCAAATGTGGTCCATAATTCCCTATAGCCGCTACCATCTCCTTAAAACTATCCAACTTTGCCACATTGAATGCAATCCTAGCTTGGTAAAAGAAGGAAGCAATCGTTTGAATTGTTCTTCCCCGAAGTTCTTTGTCACAAGCATCATTTATGCTTGTCTGGACAACTTTTCCTTTTCCTTTGGAAACAAAAAAATCTATTGGACCCTTAACATTTTCCTTCCTTTTTTTTTCCACTCCACTAATGTTTATTCCAGCCCTCTTTTTTTGGATATTAGGTACTTCAATTACCTCATCCTCTTCATCTTCATCGTCTCCAAACCCACCGTCTTCTAAATCCAATTCACGAAGGCCATCGGGATTTTTTTTTAACTTCTGACTCTGGACATAATCTCTAAGTTCTTGTTTCACTTCTGGTGGACATTTCGTACATTCTTTTGCGTTCCGATGACCACCCATCTGATGTTGTTTCGCTCTGTAGATACCCCCTTTAGTTACTTTATTGCAGAATAAACAACTAACGCTGTTTTTGTCCTTTTCATCTTTCAAATAATTATACTTCCATCCAGAATCTTTACCCACTTTGGATTGTGAACAATCGGCATCAGCTGGTTGGGAAGACATCCTGGTTTATCTGTATAACCAACCAATAAGTGAATGAAACAGAGACTCAATTAAAGTGTAACCAAAAATTAAACCAAAAATACTGTTAAGCAAAAAAGAGGACGCATTTGATACTCTGTAAAACTAAAACCAAAAATTAACAAATACTGTAACCAAAAATTAACCAAAAAAGGACAAATTGACAAAAATTGAAACAAAAATTGACATATTTGATACTCTGTTAAGCAAAAACGTGAAACATAGATGCAATATGACAACAGAAGGACCAATACGATCATATTAATTCAAAAACTAAACACCAAAAATTGAATTTACTTATGAAATTGAAAAATAAAAAGACGATTAAGTAATAACCTGAAACAGAGATGCATTTAAACAATAATAACACGAACACTAGCAATGGTGCGACTCTGTTTACGAAATTGAATAAAAAAATTGACGAAATTGAGTCAAAAAATTGAAACAGATATCGGCAGAAGTAACTTCGGTGCGACTCTGTTTACAAATTGAATCAAAAATTGACAAGTTACAGTACAAACCTTAATCTTTAAGAGTGATGGAGTTGAATGGAAGAACCGAAGAAGCTACAAGATGATCCAATTGCGATTGGAGATTGCAGAATGCAGAATTTGGAACGAGTATCTCGGTAGAAGCAGTTGAATTGGAACGACGATCTCGATTGATTGTACGTAATATCCAATTTCCATAATTGTTTAATCAATTAATTAGAAAAAATAATAAACGTATCTAATAAAATTTAACCTTAATCAGCGCTTTTTTTTTTTTGGGCCACCGCTTCTTGGGCTGCGCCTAACCGGAAGGAACGCCGCCTTGTCTCGCCTGAGGAAAAAAAATCCCCACGCTGCGCCTACCCCAGCCGAAGGCGCCATTGGTGCGCTGAGCTTTTTTTGGGCGCCTAGGCGCTAAAGCGAGCGCTTTTGACAACAAAGGTAAGAACACGAACAGCGGTGATGGCGGTGTTAGAACCTTGACTGACAGAAAATGTAGAATGAGCCATTGTGTAATATAAGAGTATAGTTGTAATGAAAAAGAGCATAATAAGAACGTATCGCGAAACAAAGAGAGTAAAATAACCGGAAATACGTAACGAGAGCTTTTTTTGCTTATAATGTTTGTTTTCAAGTGTGGAAGTAAACTAAATACAACCATTAATACTAAGTTTAGGACCAAAAAAATCAAAAAATCGGCTAGAATTGGGTCCAAATGGCTAGAAAAACAGTTAAATTTCGAAAAATTGGTTCAAACGGGTGAAACCGGTTTGGAACAGGTTTCGGGTAGGAACCAGTTGAAAATTTGAAAATAGAAACCGGGTAGGATTCACGGTTCTTGTGCGTACCGGGTCCGAACAGGTTCCGATTCTGGTTTAGAACCCGGTTTTTTTGCCCATCTCTAAACGATAGGATTTCCAGTTTTACAGCCATCATTTCCATTTCTCCAACATGTGTTAACTTCCTCCAACGCATGAATTGTTGGTGATTCATGAACGTGTGAATCGTCACCGGAGTATAAATCGTGTTGTACCAAAATGTCAAATCGTCGAACCAAGACTAACAAATTCGTTGTACCGCAGCATTTGAACGGGGTATATTTCCTTCGAACCCTGGGTTTTAAAAAGCACGCTTTAGGCGCGATTAAGCGCAAAGCGCATCTAGGCGCAACACCATGCGCTTTATGTAACACAAGGCGAGAGATGTACAAGAAGCGCATGCTTTGTGCGATTTTTGTGGAAGCGTGAATTGCTACGCATTGTACAACAAGCATAAAAGCATGCGAGGGCCAATTTTAAGTTTATAAGGCCATGAAAAAAGCCCGTTGAACAAAAAAAAAAAAGACAAGGAAATAGGCCTACTATTAAGAAATGGCGGTAAAAATTAGAGGGAATTTACCTTAGAAGTCGAGTAGTCAACAAGAAAGGTTAAATTGGAAATAGGTCGTATGCAAATTTCATTTCGCTTGGGGTAAAAATTATGTTCCTGTCGCAAAAGGCTCCAGTCTCGACTTCAATTTCTGGCTCATGCTGCGAATCACAATCCTGGCTCGATGGCTCTCCTCTCCCGTAATCGAATTTGTTGCAGTAGGGAAAACGGGAGGAGTGCGTTCATAGAGAAAGCAGAGAAAATGGAAGTGACGACTTTTTAGGATTTTAGGGTTTGCCTCCTTTTGTAGTTTTTTTATTTTCTTTTAACGAAATTACATTTTCATTCATAGTGTTATATTTTTTTTTATCAAATATAACCCTAAACTTTTTCTAATTTGTTCATTTTTTCTTAACTTTATTTTATAAGTTTAATGTATTGTATCTATAGCTTGGATAGTTGTACATTAAGTATATCATAGATATTGTGTGCTTCTTTAGGTTGTACGTATAGATTATTATGTAATTTATAAATTAAATCATATATAAACCTTATTTATAGCTATATTTTGGGTAAAGGATGCTAAAAACCTATGGGATGTATAAAAAAAACTATATAAACACCTTGCGCCTCGCGTGCGAAAAGCCCGCCGCTTTTGCGCTTTGTGCCTTGCGCTTCGGTTTTAGACCTTGTCACTTTTGTGCGCATAACGCTTATTAAAACCAAGTTCTAACCATTGGCAAGCCGAATTGTCGTACCGGACTGATTGGGTACATCGCTGAATTGCGAACCGATACATTGCAATCCAATACGAAATGTGTGGTATGTCGAGCGATTTCGGTAACTATGGACTAGGAAATGGAAATATAAGTTTTATACACTTTGAAATAAGGTGCTACTAGTTCCCATTGACTTCATAAGATTAATTTTTAAGCATAGTTGTCAAAGGGGCAAAGGCTCATATCTGAAACAAAAGAGGTTCATTATTAGAAAGCAATAAAAAAATAATAACAATCTTAAATGAAAATATGTTTAGTTTAACAATAAAATATAATAATCTGAATATACAAATTTAAACTAACTTTTTTTGCGCTCTATTTAGTCTTGCTTTTAAAAAAGCATGCCTCAGGCAAGCCTAGGCATGGGGCAACTTAAGGTTTAGGCGAACTTTAGTACGCATTATGGAGCAACACGAGGCCTGTATGTGAAGCAGATGCCTAGGTCACTTATCGGGTGAGGCGAGAGGCAATTGGCAGGGTTGCTTTTTGTGCACATGTATGCTTTTGTGCTGACAAAATCCAATGAACAATGGGCTAATCTGGAGGGAAAAACTTACATCTGTTGATTGGGTGAATGTGTCAACTAGTTGTGTTGTCAAATGTCCTCAGGCAAGCGCCTAGGCTCTGAGAAAAAAGCCAAGCCCAGCAAAATCGTCTTTGGAGGAATGAGGCGCAGATAAGGGCTGTTTTTTATAAAAGCCTCAATAAGCGATGGATTTTGTTGTAGGCGCAAGCCACAAAGGTGCAGGCATTTAGAAAATAAAAGTGTGATAATCTTTTTTTTTGGATATTTTAATATTTGTTTTTGGTTTTGATTTTTTTTTGATGTTATACCAAGATAAATACAAAAATTAACAAATACGGCGATAATTATACGCATGCTTTGGATCTGTTTTGGATATTTTAATTTTAGTTGATATTTTTTTTGAGGATGAATCTTGAAGCTGATTATACAAAATTTGGTTTTGGTTTTTGAACATTGGTTATTGGTTGTGAACATTCAATATTTGGTATTGGAATTGAAATTTTGGTAGTAACTGTTTTATCTTATATTCTAATTATAACATGTTCTATATTATATTTGTGAAAGAATATTAACTTTATGCAAAATATAATTTATCTTTTTTCCCACCTATGTGGGCTTCTATTTTTTCCCTTGCTATGGTTTTTTATGCGCCCTGCGGTTAGGCCCCGGGGGAGACCTTTGCCTTATGTGCGTCTAGCCGCCTATTGCCTTCAACAACATACCTACCCGGTTAAAAAACACACTGATGGTTTTATTTCCTTAATATATTAACCTAAACTATTAATCTAATATGTTCTTGTTGCGCTTATATTGTTCTTTTAGTGTTTCGACGTTGCAATTTGTTATGAACTTTCTTTTTGACAAACTATTTTTGATTGCAAACTCTATTGTTGGTCTATATCATAGGCATAATTTTATTCTATTCTAAAATAGATTTTTTTATTTTAACTATTGTTTTTATGCTAATTATATTGCTATATGATATATAAATATATGTATGCATATGCATATATTGTCATGGTTTATAAATAATTTATATGATTTTTTAAAGTATGTTTGCCTTACGTACAAAAAGAGGTTTGCATTTTCGCTTCATGACTCGGCTTGGGATCCTGTTGCCTTGGTTCATCTCACACTTTTTAAAGCCAAGCATTTAGTCTTGGCAACCTGCAAACTCATTTCCTGTCTTCTTTTACAGAGAAAAGTCGCATCACCATTTAAAGAGAAGACAAAAGATATCTGCTAACATATACCATCAGTAAAACACTCCTTTCTCCCTCTCTCTTCTAACCCTATTTTTCCTCCACCTGCAAAAACTCCATTTACTCTTTTTAATCACAAAAAAATTGAAGATTTTATCTATTCTTAAAATATGAACAAAACAGCTGTTGCGAGGAAAGAAGAATGAAAGACAAAAAATAGAAATCAAGCAGGCGACCTAGGTGACCTCTCTTGACAAGTCATGCTACTTTTTGGTACTTTTAAGTGTCTAGACCGCCACAAGGCGCCAAGGCGGTTTGGCCTTGCATAAGCGCCTAGGCATGCAACTTCAGCACTTTTGACAACTATGGTGTTAAGATACAAGTTGATAAAACATATTATTTTTGTACAAATATCATTGTTCACCAGCATAACAATTATATCAATTGCAATGTCAAAGTTCATAAAGTGCATGAGACGTTCCTGCATAGAATTTAGCAGTCTAGCAGATTTACTATAGAAGATCATATCACTCTTATAATATCATTATACTTGTTAACTCATCTTATCTTTCTATTAGTATAGTGTTAAATAACGTTTGTTCTAAAATAAAATGGTATCCATGATTTGAATTCTCTTAGTTTGAAATTAATATAAATATTTTGAATTTGCATTAAATTTTATTTTGATAGTGAGCCGCTCAGTTTTAAAACGAGTTGAGCAACGAGCACAATATTTGGCTTGATTTTGTAAATCCGAGCCAAGCCATATCTCTCGGTTTGCAAACGAGCCGAGCACGAGCATAACCTCGCTCGGTTTGATTCGACTTGTGAGCAACCGTATGTCCAATGCTAGATTCAAGATTATAATGATTCCTTGTTTTTCCTTTCAATTTATAGTATACTGATCAAGCATACTTCCCTTGATGATGCAAACAGACAAACATATCCAATGAATTCCTACTTTTGAGTGGGGTTTGGGAGGGGAGAGAAAGGCAAATCTAACCCCTACCCCAAAATGAGGTAGAGAGGTAGTTTCAAAGGAAACCCCTAGCTCAGGATTCTACCTTTTTTTTTGTTGGGAATATATTCAAAAACATACTTCCCTCGATGATAATGATGGTTAATTATCGTTTGTATGCATCTCGAATATACCTTGTAAAATGGGCTGGTTGGGTTGGGTAACGGATTAGAACAGGTGGGGGTAGGATGGGTGCGAGTCTGGATAGGTTTTAAGCAAAATCAGTTTGGGTTTAAATGGGCTGTTTTTTAAAAATATCAATTTCGTTCAAGTTAAAATGAGTTGTAACTAAACAAAGAGTTTATTTAATAATTTTCAATGATTTTCTCATTAAATATATTGTGATCATTCTTACCCATTTGAATCCGTTATATTCACATGGTTTTTAAGTTACCAGTCTTGACCCGCATTGTGTTAAGGTGTTACTCATCTTAACCCATTCTATGTCATAATACCGCATATTTTAACCCAAAATACAGTAATTGTTTACCCAAATCTACCCATTTATCTTGCTATTGGTCAAGATTGCTAGGTTTTAATTCTAAATAAATGAAGTATAGAGATAGTTATAGTTATGTTAGGGTGGGATGAAGATAAACAATTCCTCTATCCTGTGGTGCATGTGAATATGCTATTCGCAGGTGATATTACAGAAAAGAGTGAACCAAGTGTAAATGAGAGGCCATAGGTGTTGCAAGAAGTTGTAGAGTGTATAATATGTATAAAGATAAGTCACTCTAAAACTGAATTCTATTATTGTATGTTTAAAGATTAGTCATATCAAAACTGAATACCTAAATGAGTATGGAAGGCCTAATGGTCCTACATGCATTCAACATGCTCGAGTATTTTTTATGGTCATTTGGCCAAAGTGACGGGGACAGAGATGTGATGTAGCTCACCATGTTAAAGGTGGTTGGTGCAAGTGAAGAGCAAGCACGTAATTTTTATGTAACAAAAGGTTCCCATCTAGGTTAGTGGGAAGATTGTATAGGATGGCGGTTTGACCAACTATGTTATATGGAAACAATTGCTAGGCGACATGGGTGGCCTGACTATACGTTGCACTTTTGTTGAATTGATCTAAAATGAAAAAAATGAGGGTGAACATTTAAGACTCCTTTTTTTGTTTTTTGTACATTTATCGTACATAAGCTTCTAAAATTGTTTATGACTGTATAATTGTCAAAAACTTCAATTCTTACAATTCTTAGTTGATATGATAATAATACATGATACTTTTTTTAGTTGTATTTTTTTTATTCATGATTAATATAATTTTGTTGTTTTTGTTTGCAATTAAGTTTTTAGATATATGTTATGTTATTCTCAAAGATTAACATGTTAAGTGTGTTGTTAACATTAAATATAATTGAAAGCAAAATATTATTTTTACTAAAAGGGCCTAATTTTATTACCTGTGTTGGGCCCCCAAAATGCTTGGGCTGACCATGCTGGGTGATCAAGAATGCACAAGCATGTAAACTGAAGGAGATGTGTGGGCACATAAATATGGATTAGCTAAGAAATGTAGTTTCGTTTTGAGAAAATTTGAGGTGACATGTTTGTCGAATAAGACAAAGGATGTGATGTGAAGATGATTTCAGCATGTAAAAAGGAGAGAGTTGGCTTTGGTAGGGGTCATGGAAACATTTACAATGGAGGGAAGGAGCATGGATTGAGTCAAACTGACATTGTTGTAGCGGCTTAGCCAGTATTTTAGTAGACTTGTATCTTTAAAAGGACATGACTACGGACAAAATTTTTGGGATTTATCAGATAAAATTAGGGACTTTTAGGAGAGTGAATAGATATGTCTTAATTTTCTCACAAGGCCATCATATTTGTCTTAGCCTCAGCCAAATAACCAACACCACCCACCCAAAAAGAAAGGAAAAAAAAAAAGACACACACTGGCACCCCAAAGGAAAAAGAAAGAAAAACCTCTAACTTTGTTTTAGCTTTTTGTTTGGTTTATATCCTCTTTTGTAAGAGAGAGAGAGAGAATATACGTACTTTTTAGGGAGTTAATGGCTTGATTCTATGTTTTCTTGCCTTTTTTTGCTTTTTTACATTTGCCTATTATAGTTTTCTCCCCATCTACTGAAGTCATTGTCTACTAAACCCTTGAATTTCTTGTTAGGTTCGTGTCGTATTTTCATGTCGTGTTAGAAATTCATACTCTTAGTTGGGGTTTAAGAGGGGTTTCTATGTAATTATCACAACACTAATCATTGTTCCTATATTTTGGTTAAATCAGATGCCCAAACCTGGAAGTATTATCGATCAAGAGCTGCCCAAATGTGACCGACGAATCCGTGATAAAGCTAGCATCCGGGTGCCCCAAACTCAAGGAACTGGACATAAGCTTTTGCCATGAAATCTCTCATGAATCTTTACAAGTGTTAGGAAGAAAATGCACAAACATTTCGGTTCTAAAACGTAACCTAGTGAACTGGTTAGATCCTTCACAACACATCGGAATCATCCCAACCAGCTATTTAAACGCGTGTCCTCAAGACGGGGACTCTGAAGCTGCTGCAATTGGGAACTTCATGCCTCAAATCCTCCATCTAGAACTTAGGTTCTCCAAAATAACGGCCAGAGGTCTTGCCTTGATTTCACAAGGGTGTAAAAGCCTCGAGTACTTGGATTTATTAGGTTGTGGGAACGTTACTAGCCGGGATATTGTAAATGCGACTTCGAGTTTAACTAACCTGAAGGAGGTTAAGAAACCAAACTTTTACATCCCGAGATCGGGTTCTCATGTCGAGAGATATGGCCATTGGAGGTTGTATGATGACCGATTCCAAACGGATGCTTTTCGTATATGAATTCACAAGGAAGAATGTTGGAGTTGTGTTAGAAGATCATGTTATATATGGCTTCTTGTATTGATAATATCTTTCTCGTGTTTATATTGAGTGTAGAAGTTAGCTTGAGATTTTTTTTAATGTAATATGTAGTTTTATGACTACGATTTGCATAAATAATTAGTTTGTCTGATATGATATGATAGCATGACTATTTTTATTTTAGAAAAAATCTCTTTACGTTTATTTAATATTTGCATATTTCATCATTTTAGTTGAATTTTTATGGATTAGTTTCTTTCTTTCTTTTATGTGAACATTTAATTGTAGATTACAATTTTTACATTAAATGAATAAAAATTGTAGTTATTTATTATTATTATTATTATTTTTTGAGTAAATTGCACTTTTTGTCCTTTATATTTACATAAAATTTCAGAGATAGTCTTTTATGTTTCAAAAAGTTAAAATCAATTCTTTAAGTTTTTAAATGTTGCAAACTCGGTCTTTAAACCGTTAACTTCGTTAAGTACTAACAGAATAAATGATCATATCTGAAAATTTATGTAAAAATAAAGGACCAAAAGTGAAATTTACTCAATTACTTATATGATTTTTTTGACATTTATGTCACTATTCTGTTAGTACTTAATGGAGTTAACGGTGAAAAAACCGAGTTTGCAACATTTGAATACTTAAAGGACTGATTTTGACATTTTGAAACATAAAGGACTATCTTTGAAATTGTGTGTAAACATAAAGGACCAAAAGTGCAATTTACTCTTTTTAAGAAAAATAGCAAACCTATTACTGTTAAAACATCGAATTTGAAACTTTCTTTATTTTTGTTTTCCTTTTATTTTTAGTACTTTTCTAAGGTTTATATCTTTTTTTCTTTTCAACAAGGTAGAATTTTATTTTATTATATTATTAAATTTTGTTTGTTTTGTTTAATAATTTACTTTAATCTTAACAACATGTATATCCCAGCAAGATCATTATTCTGTTCGTATAATTCAACCCTAATTCTGGTTTCCCAATGGACATCACAAAATCTGAGATAAGATATCTCCGATATGACCCTTTAACTCATTATTTTTATTTGGGGTGCTTCCCGTATCAAACGTGCATGACCACATCACATCAAATGATATTAATCAATGTAACCCCATATATACTCATGAAAATAACCTTAACATTTGAAACTTAAACATAAGCTTACCTTACTATATCCATACAACAGATTGTCTAACCAACCGGTTAGTCTCGAACAACCGTCACTCACTTCCGCAAACTCAAGTGACTTCAAAGGAGGTTTATGGGGGTATTTAGGTCTCGATATTATGGTTGGTACTCAAAACATTGCACGAAATGAAGAGGTTCGAACTATTTATAGGGACTGGCTCGTGAATCAAGAAAACCACGTTGTGACATCTCGCTGGACATGTGGCAAGCTTCTGGGACACGTGGCAGACACTTATGACACGTTGAAGTCTCCTAGGCTCATGGCAAGCAACATGGACACGTGTCTGTGTATGTGTGCAATGTCCAGAAGTTGTTTTCGTGATTCCAGCATCATACGAACTCCATTCACACCATTTTTGCCCATGTTCATAATTTTTGAATTTCTTTCTAACCATATCAAGCACTACTCCTAGGGCTGATTATGTGAGCCATTTTATGAATACCATTCAAAACTTGATTTATCATAACTTTCATTCGGAGCATTGTTTGTCAATTCGACATCCCTGCTTTATGATCATTATTTTTTTTTTGTCTTACTAATGTGATATTATGAATCTTCAAACCACTTGATCAGATTGTCACGCCCTAACCAACGACGAAATATGTTGGGGCGCAAGTTTTTTTGTTCATAACTCATGGTGCCACTTTGAGAGTTTCAATATTTAACATTCCAATTTAATTCACAACACAATTTCATTCATATAAGCATAACATTCCATCCATTGTTACATAACCAAATTCATAATAAATAACATTGTTTGATAGTTACTATCTAGGTCCAAGTATCCTAAATGTGTCTTCATCCAAGCAATATAACATGTTACACATGTAAAATAAGATTTGATCAACTATTTGCATAGTTGGTGAGAATCCCATACAATTTTATATATAGATATATGTCACACCCCCAAATTCCCCGTGTGGTGTCAGTCCACTTGGGTGTGACGTGGCCAGAATCACAGCTCATGGTCATATAGAACAACTCTATATGCGTTTCAAAATACATTGTTTGACATACATACAACCAAACAGTTTATATAATAAGCAACGGAAAATAATAAGTTTAAACATGCAGCTGAAATATGTTTAATGTTGCAGCGGAAATAAAATGTCAGACACTACATTGTTTCAAAGTACATAACAAAATAAATATTATTTGTTCAAAATGTCTTGAAATGAAATGCACATGACCCTATGCTCGTTCCTTAAGTGCATCCTGAATTCTATAAGCAGCTAGTTACCTGAGAATACAAGCTTAAGAAAAAGTGTCAACACATTGGTTGGTGAGTTCACAGGTTTTGATATACATAAATAATAAGAAAACATGTGTCATGCTGTTTATTAAATGTTAGTCCCGAGCCCTAGGCTCCAAGTGTCAGTGCGCACTACCGAACTAGACTTGTAGGTCCTTGCCTCCGCTATGCCTCGTAATAATATAGCAAGATAGGTCGAGATTTCACGTGTCCCGACCTCCGGTCAGTATTGTGCCACGTGGGGTTCGTCACACCCAAACAGATCTATTCAAACTCACCTCGTTGTTTGTACATTAACGGTAAGACTTTGTGAGGGCTTGTTACGATTACAACACTTATGTTTGTCTAATAAAACATCATACACATAATGTTTGTACAAGTATAATGTTTGACTCGATTCAACAAGTATTCTCCCTCTATTTGAAAAGTTTGTAAAAGAGTAAAGAGGGGCCGTAATCTCACCTTAGTAGTAATCGGAAAAACAATTGAAGACGTGTCGGTCACCGGCTACCTACATTGTATACCATATGTGAGTTCGTGTAAGTGACCGTGTTCATGTTCGTGATCATGTTTGTGCTCAACAACCCTCGGTTGTTATGTGTGTCCACGTCGGTCCACATTGACCATGTTTGTTCGTGTTTAACCGTATTTGACCGTGTCAAGTCAACGACCCGTTGGTGAACCGTGTGTCGGTTGTGATTCGTGTAACGTTCGAGATTGTGTTCGTCATGTGCAAAACGCGCAAATCGGTTCATGGACAACTTACTATTTATAGTAAGTTTCCATTTTTAGCAAGTCCTATAACACATATTGTTTTTAAAGTTCTAGCATGCTTGTTAATCCCACGTGATCATATTAGCACATAGCACGTTGCCATAGGCGATCGAATGCACTTACAAGTCGTTTTTACACATTAAAGTTTCCTAAAAAGGAAAGTTTTAAATCTAGTATGATTTTCATCGGAAACCATCTAACTTAACATACAATAATCGTATCAAGTCATGTTAAACCATTTATCAAGCACGTAACATACACATCATTCCTAAATCAATATTTCACAAAATAAAGTTACTAAAAATAGTAACTATGACAAATATTATTCAAATGATTATTCTAAGCATTCCTAGACCATCCTTATGCCAAATATCTTGAAATAATATCATTTAACAACATCAAAACATGTCAATCTAGACCAAATCGTTATCTATCAACCTTTAAGCCACAAAAGTTACTATATTTTTGTAAGTAGGCCAAATATGACCACAATCAAATCCCAAATCATTTTTCTTAGCATTTTAACATCATATTAAATCCATTCACATGCATGATCATGTTTCTATACATATCATCAAGTTGTAACTTAAAAGTTACTAATTGTAGCAAGTATTGCAAATGCTCATATTTTAATCATCTTGACAATAATTGACAATACCAAATCATGTAGTACATTACCAATAACATCAATAATCATCAAAAACTCATCTAACAATCTTAGATCATGCGTGCATGTAGGTTTTTCACCTATTCATGTCCAAATCTTGCATTTTACACATACACATTATCATGGATCATCAAGATATGTCACCAAATCATCCTAGATCATCAATATACATCCTAAAATCAACAAACCCAGATTCATACATCAAGAAATTCGTGTATGAAAGGCTAGAGAGCTTGCATGTGTGATCTAATGCACGCATGTGTGTAGTAGTGTTTTTAAGCTACTAGAGATGTGATGCTTCCTTCTATAGCTTCAAGAAGATGATAATGGTGATGATCTCAATCCCCCAAGCTCTTGGAACAACGAGTGATACAGACTCAAGAGGATGGTTGTGGTTTCAAGGTTCCTTGTGGTTGAGAGGTTTCAACTCTTCAAGTCTTGAGCTTCAAATGGACTTCAATGGCTGCTAGAGAGGAGTTACAGGGTGTTCTGGAAGTGATAAGGCCGGGATATGACGGGCAACCTCGAATAAAATGATGAGAGTAGAGTAGGATATGATTTGTCTTGGTTTTATAAAGATTTTGGCGACTGGTGTCGTCGCGTACCGCCGAGCGCTTCAAAAAGATGCTCGGTGTACCGCGATGGATTTGGGGAATTCAAACTTCCCGCTCATCCATCGCGTACCGCCATGGGCTTCTCTAAGGTCCGTCACGTACCGCGACGAGTCCACGAAGAGCCCAATAGGCCCAATTTTAATGGTTTGGCTCGCTCTTCGCCGTTTTCACGCTTACTAACTATTATTCGACATCGTTTGAACTTTCAAGTTCAATGTTTGAGCATTTCATGAGGTTTTCTAGTGTTTTGTTACACGATGTGCTAAACGTTTACCAACGTTCGTGTTTTCTTTGACGCGTGTGTGCGTGTTGCGATAATTCACCGAATTGTCGTGTTTGTGTTAGTGTTTGTACTGTCATGCCACGTGTCACACTAAATTAAGCTAATTATAGTGCGACGTATGCAATTAACAATTAAATAAACATTTAATTAAACAAGATGCTGACCTGGAATTTACGGGGTGTCACATCATCCCCTTGTTCGAAAGAATTTCGTCCCGAAATTCAGCTTGCATTGCCAGTGTTTATCTGTTCAGTGAACAGGTGTGGGTATTTATTTTTTATCTAATCTTCACGCTCCCACGCGAATTCCCTGTCCATAATCTCAACCGGTTGCTCAACGAATGGCAAGTGTTTCATCGGATAGGCACTTCTTGAGGTTCGATACGTGAAATACATTGTGTACGCTGCTCAGCTCGTTTGGCAGGTTCAGCTCATAGGCCACGGGGCCTATTCGTTTGGTGATCTCAAAAGGTCCAATGTAACGAGGATTCAGCTTCCCTCGTTTGCCAATTTGGATAACTCCCTTCCAGGGCGAGACCTTGAGTAACACTCTGTCTCCCACCTGGAATTCCAATGGTTTGCGTCGTCTGTCAGCATAGCTTTTATGTCTGTCCCGAGCTGCTGCCATTCGTTTGCGTATTTGCACGATTTTCTCGGTTGTTTCGTGCACAAGCTCGGGGACAGTCAGTTGGCTTTCTCTAACTTCCGCCCAGCAAATGGGTGATCGGCACTTACGTCCGTAAAGAGCTTCGAACGGTGCAACTTGTATACTAGTGTGGTAACTGTTGTTGTATGAGAACTCAACTAACGGTAGATGAGTCTCCCAGCTACTGCCAAAGTCAATGACACATGCGCGGAGCATGTCTTCTAATGGCTGTATAGTTCGTTCGCTCTGCCCATCAGTCTGCGGGTGGTAAGCGGTACTCATGTCCAATCTCGTGCCTAGTGCCTTATGTAATGACTTCCAGAAATGCGACGTAAATCGACTGTCGCGGTCAGAGATGATCGAGATTGGCACTCCATGTCGAGTGACCACTTCCTTTAGATAAATCCGAGTCAATTTATCTAGTTTGTCGGTCTCTTTGATGGGTAAAAAGTGTACAGACTTTGTTAGTTGGTCTACGATAACCCAGATGGTATCGCAACCACTTGCTGTCTTAAGCAGTTTAGTTATGAAGTCCATCAAAATTTGCTCCCATTTTCACATCGGTATTTCAGGTTGCTGAAGTAGACCTGATGGCTTCTGGTACACAACCTTTACCTTTGAGCACGTTAAACACTTACCTACGTAAGTTGGTATTTCTGCCTTCATGTTTGGCCACCAATAAGCTGTCCTCAGATCATGATACACTTTATCAGAGCCCGGATGTACCGAATACCGGCTCTTGTGTGCTTCATCCATCACCACATTTCTCAATCCTTCGTGGTGTGGAATCCAGATCCGATCCATCAAATAGTATGCTCCGTCGGTCTTTACCTCCAGATGTTTGTTCATGCCACGCAAGGACTCCTGAGTGAGGTGCTCGACTTTCAGACCTTCCTGTTGAGCGTTCCGGATCTGTTGTGGCAGTTCGGAATGAATCGTAAGTTGTAGTGCACGCATGCGTTTTGTTGTCTCTTTCCGGCTCAACGCGTCGGCCACTACGTTTGCCTTACGAGGGTGATACTCGATGACGCAATCATTGTCACACCCTGAGCCGGCGGGAACGGATCGACTTTCCCGTCGGGCGGAAGGTTCTCGGGGCGCGATATCGTGAGTGATAATCGTGATGATCAGATTGTTTTCATAGCATCAATGTTAAGAATAACTAAAGCACAATATAACATTAAACTAGGATTACAAAGTTAAATTACAACTGTTAATGTTTGATAATTTAACTAAGTAAACCTTTCGAAAGAATCATATGTTTTCTATTTTGTATCGGTACATTTAATCAAAATAGCTTCACAACGTTCATCAAAACATGTGCTTTTCAAAATATACTAGGTCCTTTAACTGGGCATCCTAGTATGCATTCCTTAGCATTAGCTTATTCCCGTACGTCACCTGAGAAAGCATGTAAAAAAAACAAAGTCAACACAATGGTTGGTGAGTTCATATAGTTTTAGTATTTGAAAAATAGTTTTGCAAACCTCTTCGGTAAAACCTTAACCTCATTAACACCACCTGTATCATCCAACTCGGTATGCTTATATATAGGGCATACCCCTGAGTCGAGCCTACAACCCGCCCAGACGCCGTCCTACCACATACTAAGCCACATAGGACATTGCTGTTAATGATAATTAAGCATTTTACCTACCATTCAATTCCATCATAGTATTAAGCATCATGTTTAGAAGTTTAAGTTATCTACCCAATAGCATTTCCAATCCCTTCGGTAACAACCTTAATCTCATTAACACCACCTGTATCATCCAACTCAGTATGCTTATATATAGGGCATACCCCTGAGTCGAGCCTACAACCCGCCCAGACACCATCCCACCACATACTAAGCCACATAGGACATTGCTGTTAATGATAATTAAGCATTTTACCTACCATTCAATTTCATTTTAGAATTTGATTCCTACGATTTGAAATACCTCTGATTTCCTGAGTTCACCATGCTTACATGATTACCCAAGACGCTTGGAGAAATATCATTTTAAATGTTTAATTAAACTAATAACTAAGCATTTAAATACAACTAAGACATGATGATTGGGCCTTATTTGACTCAATCAATTAGACTCAGTTGTTGGTGGTTGTCCAAATTGTACCCTCTCACACGTGGCCCATATCAGGCATGACCCACAAGGAGTCTACCTGTATGTGTCGGGACTTTAATGATGCCCATATCAGCTTGACCGAATGGTCTACTGTATATGCCGGGACTTTAAGGATATCCTTTGATTCTTGACCGTCTCTGATTCTCTTGATTTTGATCTTGATTTCGTTTGATAGTTCACGTCATTGCCCATATAGCTTGACTACAAGAGTCTACTATTTATGCCGGGACTTTATGTGTGTTACACGTGGTCTTGATTTCTATACAACTGACATCCACCTTAGCTCAAACATTAATGATTTCATTAGATTTTAATGATTTCATTATTTCAATGATTCACACACATTTATGATTTCTTGATTTCCTTGAGTCTCTTGATTTTGATCTATAGAATTCCATGATTTCACAATGATTATAGATTTATGAGTATGATCCTTAGTTTACTAATCACACACTGTATTTGGTTTCCATTGCTTCTGATCTTTAGCTTTAGTTCTTTTGATTTCCCTTTGAATTTGGATTCCTGAATTTGAACTCTTTGGACTAAGGGTTGATTTAAAGTTTAGAATTAAGAAATTTTCATTAGAGTAATTTAATTAACTTGTTAGAAGATTCTGCATAGTAATTTCCTAGACAGGAGTCTAGGAGGATAAACAAGCATATATAATAGGCACTTCATAAGTAAAAGCATTTATGTAAAACAATTTATATAAAACAGTTTACGCATGCTTCTCAGCCCCGCGTTTGAAAACAAAAATGTTTAGAAAAGGGGCAATGAACTCACCTGTGTTGTTGTGCAAATGATCTATCACAAAATGCGCGCTCGTCGTTGTTGCTTAGGTTTCTTCATTTCCTGAGTTGCTTTAAAGAATTGAAATACGGTAAGTATACGTATTAGTCGTTGTATCTAAGATTTGGTCTCAATGTGCAACTAAGTGTCCTATATTACTATTGTGCTTCTAGGGTTTCATCTAATTAACATAACTCAAATTCCCATTTGTAACCCCTAATCTCCATGATTTATCCTTACAAGTTTCTTAATCAACATACTTTTAAATGTAATTTATTTTAAGTTAAACATTAATTTAGAAAATCATTTAATTTAATTTAACAAAGTTTATAAAACATTTTTCTTTAATTATAATAACATTGCTTGAATTAAATCATTATTTGACATGTGATGGGCTTAATTAAGCCCACTGGGCCCAATTCGGCCCATTACTAGTCCTTGATTAACAAGTGATTATTTAACACTATTTCGAAATAACCCAACATGGCTAATCAATTCAATACATCTAATTACGTTATGCGTTTTATGATTATTTTTTTTCCTAAGGTCTAAGTGTTAGTATTTAAACCACACTCAAGCCTCTAAACCTTTGTTTTGATCTACATGGTGTCATAATGATTTTTCCAAAGTGTCAAGTTAACTTTGTATGTATTAATATCTACTCATGATTAAGTATATCCATCAACCTCATGTGAAGATATTAGATTATCCTCATGTTAATAAAACCCTACTAATCCCTCCATGCCCTCATACGCATCTAGTTTATCCCATGCATGCTTGTTTTCTCATTTATTGTTGGTTTTAAGTACTCATATACTCTCATCTTTTTAGTTTATAAACTAAGGTTGACAATCCTAGATCCTATAACACCACGAATCAATCACACTTGGATTTGCCAAGTATGAAGGCAGCGAACCTTTTTGGGCCCTAACCTTGGGTTCGAAATGATGAGAGTTAGGCGAACCTCCTAGGTTCGACAATGTGTGTATATCAACGAACCTTTATCCCTAGGTTTGGTGCTCTCTGGGTTCGGCTGCCTTGAGAGGTTCGTCCCAGATGGTTCGGGGGTTAATGGTTTGAACATAAGGTTCGGTGATCATGGAGTTTTGTCGTGGGTAGGGTTCGGCTCATCCTAAGGTTCGGCCAGCAAGATAGGTTCGCTGTCCACATTGGTTTGTTGCAGGGTGGCTATAGGTTCGTTGCAGGGTAGCTACAGGTTCGTTTCAGACATGAAGGTTCTTGACCTTCACATTGGCGCCTAACAGGTTCGGCTGATCCATTCGAGTCGCGAACCACCATCATCATCTCCGTCTACAACTCTAACATGTTATAAATCAATTTCCAACGAATTCCTATTGTTTCTATGAGTGTATCTACGTGTTTTCTAAGTGCTTGGAACCGGTTATCACCATAATATGTTGATGGAGTCGCGATACACACAAAACCGAAATAAAAATCAAGGTTTACCTCAAATTTTATGGATGAATGCTCGAATAACTTGTACTTCCTTGATCTAAGTTGCGTGGGGATCGTTTTGACATCAAAAACTTGCGAATTCGTCGAGAAATGAGCACAAAATCTTAGTGAGAAGTTGAGTGATTCTAGAGAGAGAGAGTGACGAGTTTTAGAGAGAGAGAATGGTTGGTGAATGTGTTTATGGCATTTAATTGCCATAATAAATACTTCACATACCCAGTTTCGTCCGGTTCCGCTCGGTCGTCGTTTCCGTAACGAAACGACTCAGTTTTTAACATAGAATTTATAAAATTATTTTAAGTTGTGATTCCTAATAAATTAACTAGATATCTTTTATTTATTTTAAAATTTCAGAAATATTAAATTTAATGTTTATAATCGAATCGTACGGTAGTCGCGCGTATTCGTTCGAATCGTCACCCGTACGAACACGACGATAACTATACTTTTCAATATGGTTTTCTAATTATCGGACATCATTCAGAACGTTAAACTTTCTGATATATTCGTACAGATCGTCACCTATACGAATAATCCGTCGGTTTAGCATTCACGTAACGACATCCATGTTGTTTTGTTCTATAAAGCCACACATACGTTTATACATAATAAATTCTAACACATAATCACATGATGGTTCTGTATTGCCAGATAATTATCTGACTGATAAACCATGTTTTCTGAGTTCTGTTTCTCTGTTTGATAACATGAAATGATGATGATATATGATATAGACTTAACATAAAATGAAACACGTACTGTTCGTACCTGATTACTGTTCATAGCACTGTTCCGGTACGATTCCGGCACTGATGTAACAATCATAATCGCCAATACGTTCAACACATCTTCGTTGTCTCATGTTCGGCTCTTTATGATCGAAGTTGTGCTGCATGCTCTTATGATCGGTAAAGATGGTACACTTTGTGCCGTACAAGTAGTGTCGCCATATCTTCAGGGCAAACACCACGGCTCCCAACTGTAGGTCATGAGTGGTGTATTTCTTCTCATGCACCTTCAGTTGTCGCGATGCGTACGCTATAACCTTCTCGCGTTGCATCAACAAGCAACCGAGTCCTTGTTTCGAGGCATCACAATACACCACGAAGTCATCACATCCTTCTGGTAGGGATAGGATTGGTGCAGTGCATAAATTCTGTTTCAACAAGTTAAAAGCAGCTTCCTTTTTCTCTCCTCAATCTAACTTCTTGTCTTTGTGTGTCAGGGATGTCAATGACTGAGCAATTTTCGAGAATCCCTCAATGAATCGTCGGTAGTACCCTGCCAATTGATGTGTCATTATTTACACATCATTTTAGTATTTATTTTATATTATTTTATCTTATTTTATTGGCTTTTTATTTAGTTTTTATTAGATTTTAATAACTTTTTCTCAATGTTAATTTTAAATTTTTATGCAACTTTTATAGGTTTCGCGAAATAAACGTTCGTAGTGACGAAGAAATCGAAGCTCGGAATAATTTTCATAAAGTTTGGAAGCTAAAAATATGAATTCTGGAAGTTTTGGGGACTTTTTGTAGCATTTCAGGAAGTTTCGGGGCTTAAAAATGTATTTCAGAAGTTCCAGGGTGTGAAAATGCAATTATGGTAAAGTATGAAGGCTTTGGGACACGTTGCAGCACCACAGGGCGCCACATAGCCCTAAAAACCCATGGATCAGCACCCTGACCCGCGTTTGACCCATCAGAACCCGGATTTGACCCTTTTCTTGACCCAGCATGTGTTTGACCAACTCTAGAGCATGTTGACCCGTGTTGACCAGCTTTGACCAGGCCTGATGGACTCCCTTTTGGACTCTGAACCAGCTTTTGGACCCCTTTTGGGCCTTTGACACACCAATTTGGCCCAGATCGCGACCCTATGCCTAAAATCACCTATTTAAACTATTTTGAAGCCCTAATTTCGATTTTAATCTCCCCATGACGGCTGGAAACGAAAAAGAAACATATTTTTGAAGATTTTGAAGGTTTGGGGCTGAATTGGATGCTCGGGGGAGGCTCAGATTGCATATGAAAGTGTCCGGAAACGCGTTTTCGGGTTCTTTTTCTTGTTTTCTTGATTATTTCTCGTTTGTACTCGAATCCATGAACATGTTTCTGAATGTTTTTCATTATTAATGTTCTAAACATGTTTCTTGGCTAAACTCATTGTATTACCTAGATTTGGATGACGATCGGTTGATTTTATTCGGTTTTCGGGTTTGTTTTTATAGGATTTCGATTGTTTATGATTAGGATCAGATTATATATGGGTAATATTGTTTATTTATTGTTGTTATGATGATATATAAATGTATGATGATGTCCAATTGATAAGTCTTGGTTGTTTACTACATGTTTTGACCGGTTTTATCAGTTTTAGGCTTAGATTTCGTATCTAATTCTATTTGGGTTTGCTTTAGCCAATTAAACCTTAGGATATTATCTGTAATTGGATTATAAACAGTAGGATTATCATTCCTGAGACTAATCACGTAAGGGAATTTGGATTATCAGGGTTTTTCAGGCAAATTACGTGACCATCGGGTTTTCCTGTTTATTCCTTAGAATTCCTTGCGATTCAAGGTATTAACTTATATAATTTGATTGATTCCTATACATCCTTACACTTTTGATGTATTGAGATTGGTGAAACTGACCACGTGATACGATCTTCTGAATCCTTAAACGATCCGTGTTTGGAGAGACTGACTAGGTAATCCATTACACATCCCGGTGATCTTTCACATGACTCTTTGGAACATTCTTTAGTATTAGTGAGACTGACCTTGTGATGTAATGTGTCTGAGTGTTTCCTAAGTTGTCATATCTTTATTGACCGGTTATATCATGTATCTCATTCCCGAAACTGTTAAAGTTACCGTTAGGATTCCAAGTCTAGGTAGTACCCTTCATTATCTGATTTCTTCGTTTCTCAATTTGTTTCAGTTGTCGAGGTTATATTATTTCTCTATTTCTTTCTTATAAAACGCTTTTCTTAAAAACACAAATTTCCTTATTTAGTTTTAGCTTTGTCTTTATTTAGGGTTAATTCTTAGATTCCGTGTCCTTAGGTTCGATATCCGGACTTTCCTTAGCTATACTTCATACGTCAGGTACACTTGCCTGTAGTGTGTAGTTCGGTTTAGGTTATTTCGATTTATTACTCGATAGTGTTGAACCATCATTTTCTATATATATAAACCGACACATTAAGTTTTTGGCGCCGTTGCCGGGGACACGGTAATTCTTAGATTCGCCTTAGGTTTTTTCTTTCTTTCTTCGTATTTTTTTAGTAAGTTTCCATTCATATCAACTTTCCATTTTTAGAAACTTTCTATTTTTAGTAAGTGTCAGTTTTTAGCAGTTTTGAGTCTTTTCAGGACTTTCCATTTTTAGCAGCTGCTATTTTTGGCAGGTTTCCATTTTTAGTAAGATCTTATTTCTAGGTTTTATTTTCTCTTCTAGTTAGTCGTTTTCCTTTTTGTTTTGTTGAGTTTGTGTCATTCTTTCTCACCAATTCTGTGCATTGTATGCACCAAACCCGTCTCAGCGGTCCACCACAGTTTGCTTCATTTGACGAGCCGGAGAGAGAGTTTCACCGAAGGTGTAGACTTCGTCACTTACCTTTGCATTCTACTGACATGGCCGCTCCACCGAGGAGAACGGTCGCTGATTATGCCAAGCCGACTCCTGCTGGCACTCGATCTTCTATTGCTCGACCAGTTGTCACCGAGGACAACTGGCACATTCCTGCTCAGATCATCAATCTTATCATTCATTCTCCTAAGTTTCATGGGTTGCCTGATGAGGACCCAAATGCCCACGTTGGGCAATTCCTTCGTATATGTGACACCTTCAAGATCAAGGGTGTCTCTGATGATGCGGTCTTTCTGCGTCTCTTCCCATTCTCACTTGAGGACAAAGCCATCACTTGGCTTGATTCCCTTCCTACTGGATCAATCACTACATGGGACGAGATGCAGGAGATGTTCTTGACTAAGTACTTCCCTCCTGCAAAGACTGCTCGCTTGAGAAGTCTTATCCATTCTTTTCAGCAGGAGGAAGGAGAGAGCTTCTTCACCACATGGGAGAGGTTCAAAGAGCTCTTGAATAAGTGCCCGCATCATGGATTGGAAAATTGGGCTTTAGTCGAGAAATTCTACAACGGAGTCACCTTTGCCACCAGACACACACTCGATTCTACTGCTGGGGGTAACTTGCTCACCAATCTAACCCCTGAGGAGTGTCTGCAATTATTTGAGAACATGGCCATGAGCAGCTATCAGTATCCCACCCGAGGGAAGGCCACTGTTCAAAGATCTAGAGTCTTGCCTGTAGACTCTAACACTGCGTTGGTAGAACAGGTGGAGGCACTCACCAAGATGGTGAAGGATTTGCAGACGAAGGGAAATGCTAAATGTGAGATTTGTAGAGGAGGCCACGATACTCGACAATGCCCTATGTTGGCCGATGATTCTCATGAGTAGGTGAAGTTTGTTGGTAATTTTAACCGGGGTCCGGGAAATGCCTATGGCAATTCCTATAACTCGGGAGGAAGAAACCAACCTGATTTTACACGGAAGAATGGGAACCCATCTGGGTTCAATCAGCATCCGCATGATCAGAGTGGTGTTACTGATGAGAGGATGGCTAGATTGGAGGAGTTAATGGTCCAACAGACACAAATGCCGACACAGGTTATTGCTGCCAATCAGACTGTTACTGTTAGACATGATGAGCTAATTAAGACCCAAGGGGCAGCCATTTTGAGTTTGGACAGGAAGTTAGAAGAGTTGGCTATTCAACTTAAAGAGAGGAAGCCATGTGATTCGTCAAGAAACACAGAGAAAAATCCGAAAGGTTTTGTGAATGTAGTCACTACTAGATGTGGCAAGTCTATGGGTGAAGAGGAGTTGTCTGCTGAGCCGGTTCAGGAAGAGGAACCGGTGGATGAGGAGATTGAGGTAGAGGTTTCAGGTAAGGTGCATCCTACTAGGCTAAGCCCAGCAAGTACCGCACAGCCTGTGCACCCTCCAGTGGAGAAGAAGAAGCAGAAGGAAGTAGAAATTGATCTCTCCAGGGTGCCATACCCAGCAAGAATCCTTCAGCAAAAGTATGAGAAGGAGTATGGGAAGTTTCTTGAGTTGTTCAGGCAGCTTAAGGTGAACCTTCCATTTTCTGATGTGTTACAGCATATGCCCAAATATGCTAAGTTTCTAAAAGATCTCCTGATGAAGAAGAAGAATTGGGAGGAGATCTCAGCTGTAACACTAAGTGAGAGATGTTTTGCAGGATCACTGAAAGAGCTACCGCAGAAGATGAGTGATCCGGGTAGTTTTATTATCCCGTGTGATTTGGGTGGCTCGTCTGTCAGCTATGCATTGGCAGATCTAGGTGCTAGTATTAATATGATGCCCTATTCGATTTTTACTAAGCTTAACCTAGGCGAGCCGTTGCCGACACGCATGACCATACAGCTGGCAGATAAATCAGTGAAGTATCCTAGGGGAATAGTGCAGAATGTGTTAGTAAAGATAGATAAATTCTTGTTTCCTGTGGACTTCGTGATCTTGGATATGGAGGAGGATGAAAGGGTACCACTAATCTTAGGTCGTCCGTTTTTAGCCACTGCGAGAGCATTGATAGACGTGGGCGATGGTAGGTTGACCTTACAAGTTGAGAACGAGTCGGTGACCTTTGAGAATGGTAAGAGGGAGACAACAGAGCAGAAAGGCACCTTGTGCCTTGTTGATACACATATGCCTCTTACCAGTACCTATGTTAGTGGGGAGGAGCACTTGGTTGCACAAAATGTTGATATTGAGTACCAGGTGCTAGGGAGAGATAAACCACCCGACATAGGGGTGGTTTACAGTGGATTTGTTGATAGAGTAAAGTCCCAGTGTGGGGATCACGCAGCTTCACACGGATCCCCACGACTAGGAGCTTTCATGTTGAGGGACTTTGGCTCTGATAGGAACTCTGAGTTTGAGGACTCAGGCGGTGGCTATGTATACGAGCACCGCCGCCCCCGGATGTTTACTGAGTACGGGGGTAAGACTGTCTGCTTTGACCCCCCCATAGATATGGGTGTGGGTCCGAGTCTGGCTGAAGACTCGTTAATAAAACAAGCGCTATTGGGAGGCAACCCACATTTATGTACATTTTCATTTTTTTATTTATTATTTATTATTTTTAGTTGTTTTATTTTATGTTTGTTTGTGTGCTAACCTGATTGTCGAGCCATGCAGTCACACATGAGCATTTGTTACAGGATCCCAGGTACTGTCATGGTTGTTTCATTTTACTTGGATCTCAGCAGGTCACTATGGAGCTTACGTGTTTGCATGGATTGCATGTCAGGGAAGTACCACTTTCTCTTTCTTGTTACTGTCGTTTATTAGTTTATTTTTATTTCAGTCTTAGTTTTTCCCTGTTTTTAGACACATTAGGGACAATGTGTGTTTCAAGTGTGGGGATGGGGAAATTCCTTTCTTTTTATTTCTTCTTTTGAGTCTAGTTCTGAAAAAAAATGAAAAAAAAAATTGAAAAATTTTGAAAATACAAAAAATAAAATAAAGCTTGAACTTTTGTTAGCCTTGGTTACCTTTTGTTATTGCTTAACACGTCTAATTCATTGTAAATCGTTAACAAAAGACGAGTCGGCATGGGTTATTGAGTTTGTTATACAATTAGTCTTTAAGTTGCGTGATAAAGTTTTCCCAATTGGACTTGTTTTCAAAACTTATGGGTTTGGGATTCTTATGATAGTGAAAATTGTTTGATAGTTGAAAACTATTTATGCTCATATTGTTAACCCTATTCCACACGTTTCCCGTGAGATTTTGAGCCTTAACAGTATTTATTTATTCACCGATTCATTTGTGTGTGATTTGACCTACCTGTTGCATTGCTTTAGAACTTGTGCTTGTTTATTGAGATCTGACACAGAGATGATTAAGGCATTAGGTTCACCCATTTTTTAGCCTTTTCTATTTCTGTTGCTTTAAACCCTTAAATATACCAAGTAGACACCCTGTTGAGCCTAAACCCTTTTCATTTGATTGCCCAGTTTTATTTCATGACATCCGGTTAGTTACACAACTATATGTTTATGTTGATTGTTTCTAGTTGAAAAATAAAAAAAACCAAAGAAAATGAAAAAAAAAGAAGAAGAAAGAGTGAAATGTGTGAATAAAAGGTCACAAAAAAAGGGACCAAGTGTGGTAGTTTGTTTCGTTTAAATTCTTGTTTGTGAATAAAGTCAACTACCGGATTTTTCTTTTGTGTTTTTAGCCACTTTAAAACCATACATTACCTACCCTTAGCCTAAGCCTACCTTTGAAAGTCCTTTTGATCTGTGTTACTCTTGATTTAATGTGGAGATTTGATTATAGCACAAGCTTATGTTAGCAGTGTTGCAGTGTTAGGTTATGAGAGTTCACTTGCAAAAATCCGTATATTTAACCGAGTGTCGAGTGATAATTGTGAGGGTGTGAACGTAAATGGTTGAATTCTTGACAAATAGGTGAATCTTGATTAGGAAATCCCATGTTTTAAACGCGCTTCATTGATGTCTGATTGGGTTGTAAATCTATTGACCGTTGTAAGTCTTGTGATTGATTGTTTAATTGATTCGTAAACTCATGCTTGGTTTTGTCTAATGTGAAACGTTTTTGAATTAGGTTTCGTTTTGCGTTGCTTTAGGTTTGCTTAGGGACAAGCAAAGTTCAAGTGTGGGGATTTTTGATGTCTCATTATTTACACATCATTTTAGTATTTATTTTATATTATTTTATCTTATTTTATTAGCTTTTTATTTAGTTTTTATTAGATTTTAATATTTTTTTCTCAATGTTAATTTTAATTTTTTTATGCAACTTTTATAGGTTTCGCGAAATAAACGTTCGTAGTTACGAAGAAATCGAAGCTCTGAATAATTTTCATAAAGTTTGGAAGCTAAAAATATGAATTCTGGAAGTTTTGGGGACTTTTTGTAGCATTTTAGGAAGTTTCGGGGCTTAAAAATGTATTTCAGAAGTTCTAGGGTGTGAAAATGCAATTATGGTAAAGTATGAAGGCTTTGGGACACGTTGCAGCACCACAGGGCGCCACATAGCCCTAAAAACCCATGGATCAGCACCTTGACCCGCGTTTGACCCATCAGAACCCGGATTTGACCCTTTTCTTGACCCAGCATGCGTTTGACCAGCTCTAGAGCATGTTGACCCGCGTTGACCAGCTTTGACCAGGCCTGATGGACTCCCTTTTGGACTCTGAATCAACTTTTGGACCCCTTTTGGGCCTTTGACACACCAATTTGGCCCAGATTGCGACCCTATGCCTAAAATCACCTATTTAAACTATTTTGAAGCCCTAATTTCGATTTTAATCTCCCCATGATGGCTGGAAACGAAAAAGAAACACATTTTTGAAGATTTTGAAGGTTTGGGGCTGAATTGGATGCTCGGGGGAGGCTCAGAACGCATATGAAAGTGTCCGGAAACGCGTTTTCGGGTTCTTTTTCTTGTTTTCTTGATTATTTCTCGTTTGTACTCGAATCCATGAACATGTTTCTGAATGTTTTTCATTATTAATGTTCTAAACATGTTTCTTGGCTAAACTCATTGTATTACCTAGATTTGGATGACGATCGGTTGATTTTATTCGGTTTTCGGGTTTGTTTTTATAGGATTTCGATTGTTTATGATTAGGATCAGATTATATATGGGTAATATTGATTATTTATTGATGTTATGATGATATATAAATGTATGATGATGTCCAATTGATAAGTCTTGGTTGTTTACTACATGTTTTGACCGGTTTTATCAGTTTTAGGCTTAGATTTTGTATCTAATTCTATTTGGGTTTGCTTTAGCCAATTAAACCTTAGGATATTATCTGTAATTGGATTATAAACAGTAGGATTATCATTCCTGAGACTAATCACGTAAGGGAATTTGGATTATTAGGGTTTTTCAGGCAAATTACGTGACCATCGGGTTTTCCTGTTTATTCCTTAGAATTCCTTGCGATTCAAGCTATTAACTTATATAATTTGATTGATTCCTATACATCCTTACACTTTTGATGTATTGAGATTGGTGAAACTGACCACGTGATACGATCTTCTGAATCCTTAAACGATCCGTGTTTGGAGAGACTGACTACGTAATCCATTACACATCCCGGTGATCTTTCACATGACTCTTTGGAACATTCTTTAGTATTAGTGAGACTGACCTTGTGATCTAATGTGTCTGAGTGTTTCCTAAGTTGTCATATCTTTATTGACCGGTTATATCATGTATCTCATTCCCGAAACTGTTAAAGTTACCGTTAGGATTCCAAGTCTAGGTAGTACCCTTCATTATCTGATTTCTTCGTTTCTCAATTTGTTTCAGTTGTCGAGGTTATATTATTTCTCTATTTCTTTCTTATAAAACGCTTTTCTTAAAAACACAAATTTCCTTATTTAGTTTTAGCTTTGTCTTTATTTTGGGTTAATTCTTAGATTCAGTGTCCTTAGGTTCGATATCCGGACTTTCCTTAGCTACACTTCATACGTCAGGTACACTTGCCTGTAGTGTGTAGTTCGGTTTAGGTTATTTCGATTTATTACTCGATAGTGTTGAACCATCATTTTCTATATATGTAAACCGACACATCACCAATCCTAGGAATTGTCGCACCTTGGTTGGAGTCTTTGGTGCTTCCCAGTTCTTGATGGCTTCGATTTTGGCTAGGTCTACGTGTATTCCCTTCTCATTAACCACATGTCCAAGAAATTGGACTTCGCGAATCCAAAAGTCGCATTTGGAAAACTTCGCGTATAGTTGCTCGTTCTTCAACAATTCCAAGAGAAGCCTTAGATGTTCAGCATGTTCCTCCTGATTCTTAGAGTAGATTAGGATATCGTCGATGAACACTATTACGAATTTATCGAGATAGGGTTTGCACACCCTATTCATGAGATCCATGAATACAGCTGGTGCATTGGTCAATCCGAAGGGCATGACCAAAAATTCGTAGTGCCCGTATCGGGTTCTAAAGGCAGTCTTAGGAATATCGTCTTCTTGTATCCTCAGTTGATGGTAACCCGATCTCAAATCGATCTTCGAATAGTAGCTTGACCCTTGTAACTGGTCAAACAGATCGTCTATTCGTGGTAACGGGCATCGATTCTTGATCGTTACCTTGTTCAGCTCCCTATAGTCGATGCACATACGGAATGATCCGTATTTCTTCTTCACGAATAAGACGGGTGCTCCCCAAGGCGAGAAGCTCTCCTGATGAATCATTTGTCTAACAGCTCTTGCAGCTGGTTAGACAGTTCTTGCATTTCTAATGGCGCCAATCGGTATGATGCTTTGGCAATTAGTGCTGCTCCTGGGGTGAGGTCTATCTGAAACTCGGTTTGTCGTTTCGGTGGTAATCCAGGTAGATCCTCGGGAAATACATCAGGAAAGTCGCGGACTACAGCAATGTCCTCGATCCCCTTCTCTGAATTTGGTTGTTTAATGATGAGGGCCAGTATAGCGGTGTACCCTTTCTGCAAATACTTGCTCACCTTCATGCAAGACATGATGTTTAAAGGTATCCCTCTTCGTTCTCCCTGAATCGAGATCTGTTCCCCGTTCGGCAACGTAACTCATACGATCTTCTCATTGCACACTATCTCAGCTTGGTTTGCAAATAATCAGTCCATTCCAACGAGCACATCGAAGCTCCCGAGAGTTACCAGGATCAGATCGATTTCGAGCTCGTGATCCGCCAAGACCATGACGCATCCTCGAAAGACGTGTTGCGTTTCGATCAGTTTTCTGTCAGCTAATTCTACGGTATACTTATAATCTAGTGGTGTCGGGGTAATATCAAGAAATTTGCTAAACTCACTAGATATAAAGCTCCTATAGGCACCGGTATCAAATAATATACTAGCATAGACATTTTTTAAAAGGAACGTACCAGTTACGATGTTTGGGTCGTCTTTGGCTTCTCCCGAGCCAATCACGAATGCTCGACCCTTGGCTGCACCTCCTACAGCCTTCTTTAACTGCGGGCAATCCCTTCGCATGTGCCCCGGTTTTCCACATTCATAAAACCCCTTGAGAGTGTTCTGGTTGTTGTTCTGGTTATGGTTGGGGTTGTTGTTGTTGTTGTTGGGTAGCTTTGTCCTGCAGTCCTTGGCCATATGGTCATGTCGCCCGCACTTCAAGCAACTGTATCTCTCACATTGCCCAAAGTGATGGTAAAAGCATCGGTTTCATAGAGGGTATTTTCCCTCGTACACACACTTCCCCTTGTAGTTAGGTTGGGTAGCAGTGAAAGCTCTTGCAGGTGCTGGCCTGAACTGTTGCTGGTGTGATGAGTGAGTCTAGTGATGGATGGATTCCCGCTTCTGTTTGTGGCTTTCCAGAGGATTCAGATGTTCACCTCTTTTGGGTAGCTTTCCCTAAGCCACTGCTTGATCGGTAAGTTTGTGTGCTAGCCGGATGGTGGGTTGGATTTGAGTCGGGTCGGAAGCTGTGACCATGCTTTGGATCTGCTCGGGCAGTCCACTGATGAATTGTTCGATCTTCTTGTATTCGGGGGTCACCATCCCCAGACATAACTTGCACAGTTCATGGAACCGAGTGCAGTATTGTTCAATCTCTGATCCCACCATCTTATGAACCCAAAATTCTTCCTCCAACTTCTTGACCTCGTTTCTTGGGCAATACTCTTCCTGTAGCATCCTCGTGAAATCTTCCCAGGTCATTGAGTTAGCACCGTCCAAACCCAGTGTTTGGACATTGGTATTCCACCACGTGAGGGCCGGTTCCTCAAGAGTAGCGGTTGCATGTTTGACCTAGTTTTCATCTGCACACTCGCACATTGAGAAGATAGATCCTGCCTTCTCCACCCATTGGAGCATTCCCACGGCTCCTTTTGTTCCCTTGAAAGTATGGGGGTGGCAGCTCAGAAAAGTCTTGAATGAGCATCCTTTGTTGGTGCTGTCGTGTGATTCTGTTATCAGTAACCAATGTTGTGTGTTAGTGATGGAGTTAGCTACACTATGTTAGTCGGGTTAGGAAAGTGTTAGTACCGTTGTTGGTTCCGCTTGTTTCACTGTGCAGGCGACTTACTTCATATTCAACAATAGCCTTATTGACCAGGCGATCAACCATCATCTTGATGGTGGCCGCGCCGATTTGTCAATTGTGCTGTCGGGCATGCGTTCCTCTCCCCGTCATTGTCGGTTTCTATACGGAAGGGATAGAGTGTTAGCCATCATTGGTTAGAGTGTTAGTCAAGTATCATGTTAGATGTCATGTTAGTGGTAGTCATGATCAAGATACAAAGTAAATGAAAACAAAACATCATTTCATTAATATCAGCTTGAAGTACAATGATATTTCAAAACAAAATACAACTAAAATGATTTGTATGAGCACATCCCGCTCACATAGGCGTACAAAAGTAAAGTAGACCGAAAATAGAGAAATCTAACTAATCCGAAGCAATCGTGGAGCGTGAATCTCCACTATCCGCGGGACCGTCATTCTGGTTCTCCTCAGGATCCTCATCGAAGTCACCTTCTTCGAGGTCCTCGGCCTCGAACTGAGGCTCCTGCTCCTGCTCGGGCTCCATGATGAGCTGTTCCGCCCAAGCGTCCTGGAGTATCGCCTGGTTCTCTTCGTTCGCGACTTCCACCGTGGCTAGTTGGCCACCTTGTTCCTAAACCACTGTAGCGATTTCTCCTTGATGTTCCTCCAGTTGTGCTGCCCTGTTCCGGAGTGCTGCAATCTCATCCACTACGTGCTTCTGTAGGTAGTTCACCAGTCCTCGGAGGTGGTGGTTCTCCTCACGGAGAACTCTAACCTCCTCCTCCAGCTTGCGCCTCCTACACACCTCCCGAGCTGATCGGGCAACATGGTCCGCGCAAGCCCACTCGAGTGGCACATCGAATGCCGGTAGTCGATGTGCGCTTGGAACATCACTCGGTAGCCGTGGGAGAGGTACTCTCTCCTCCACAATCCAGTCCCATACAGTCGTAGGGTACCAACTCCATGATCTAGCGCGTTTCGCTAGACGCGCTCTCTCAGTCTCCTCTGCATCCACTCGGAATGCGATATCCCGGATCCTCAGACGGTCCTCCTCCGTCAGCTCGTACTCCGTGGGGCGTTTCCCCGGGTTTATTCCATTGTCGTTGTTGGCCATCCTGAAATCTTAAATTAGAAAGTAACAGATGATAATAATAATAACATATTATTGTGCAATGTCTAAGTGTTGTGTCTATAGTTGAGCAATGGCTATAGTCTAAGTTTACTACTTGCAAACCTAGTTCTCTATAACCAAGGCTCTGATACTAGTCTGTCACACCCCCAAATTCCCAGCGTGGTGTCAGTCCACTTGGGTGTGACGTGGCCAGAATCGCAGCTCATGGTCATATAAAACAACTCTATATGCGTTTCAAAATACATGGTTTGGCATACATACAACCAAACAGTTTATATAATAAGCAATGAAAGATAATAAGTTTAAACATGCAGCGGAAATATGTTTAATGTTGCAGCGGAAACAAAATGTCAAACACTACATTGTTTCAAAGTACATAACAAAATAAATATTGTTTGTTCAAAATGTCATGAAATGAAATGCACATGACCCTATGCTCGTTCCTTAAGTGCATCCTGAATTCCATAAGCCGCTAGTTACCTGAGAAAACAAGTTTAAGAAAAAGTGTCAACACATTGGTTGGTGAGTTCACAGGTTTTGATATACATAAATAATAAGAAAACATGTGTCATGCTGTTTATTAAATGTTAGTCCCGAGCCCTAGGCTCCAAGTGTCAGTGCGTCACTACCGAACTAGACTTGTTAGTCCTTGCCTCCGCTATGCCTCGTAATAACATAGCAAGATAGGTCGAGATTTCACGTGTCCCGACCTCCGGTCAGTATTGTGCCACGTGGGGTTCGTCACACCCAAACAGATCTATTCAAACTCACCTCGTAACGGTAAGACTTTGTGAGGGCTTGTTACGATTGCAACACTTATGCCTGTCTAATAAAAAACATACACATAATGTTTGTATAAGTATAATGTTTTACTCGATTCAATAAGTATTCTCCCTCTATTTGAAAAGTTTGTAAAAGAGTGAAGAGGGGCCGAAATCTCACCTTAGTAGTGATCGAAAAAACAAAAGTGTAAGCTCCTGCTTGAAGACGTGTCGGTCACCGGCTACCTATATTGTATACCATATGTGAGTTCGTGTAAGTGACCATGTTCATGTTCGTGCTCGTTTTTGTGCTCAACAACCCTCAGTTGTTATGTTTGTCCGTGTCGTCCACATTGGCCATGTTTGCTCGTGTTTAACCGTGTTTACTCGTGTTTAACCGTGTTTGACCGTGTCAAGTCAATGACCCGCTGTTGAACCGTGTGTCGGTTGTGATTCGTGTAACATTCGTGATTGTGTTCGTCGTACGCAAAACGCGCAAATCGCGTTCATTGACAACTTACTATTTATAGTAAGTTTCCATTTTTAGCAAGTCCTATAACACATATCGTTTTTAAAGTTCTAGCATGCTTGTTAATCCTACGTGATCATGTTAGCACATAGCACGTTGCCATAGGCGATCGAATGCACTTACAAGTCGTTTTTACACATTAAAGTTTCCTAAAAAGGAAAGTTTCTAAATCTAGTATGATTTTCATCGGAAACCATCTAACTTAACATACAATAATCGTATCAAGTCATGTTAAACCATTTATCAAGCACGTAACATTCATAGCATTCCTAAATCAATATTTCACAAAATAAAGTTACTAAAAATAGTAACTATGACAAATATTATTCAAATGATTATTCTAAGCAATCCTAGACCATCCTTATGCCAAAAATCTTCAAATAATATCATTTAACAACATCAAAACATGTCAATCTAGACCAAATCGTTATCTTTCAACCTTTAAGCCACAAAAGTTACGATATTTAGTAACTAGGCCAAATATGACCACAATCAAATCGCAAATCATTTTTCTTAGCATTTTAACATCATATAATCATTCTACGAACAAATCCATACACATGCATGATCATGTTTCCATACATATCATCAAGTTGTAACTTAAAAGTTACTAATAATAGCAAGTATTGCAAATGCTCATATTTTAATCATCTTGACAATACCAAATCAGGTTGTACATTACCAATAACATCAATAATCATCAAAAACTCATCTAACAATCTTAGATCATGCGTGCATGTAGGTTTTTCACCTATTCATGACCAAATCTTGCATTTTACATATACACATTATCATGGATCATCAAGATATGTCACCAAATCATACTAGATCATCAATATACATCCTAAAATCAACAAATACATATTCATGCATCAAGAAATTCGTGCATGCAAGGCTAGAGAGCTTGCATGTGTGATCTAATGCACGCACGTGTGTGTGGTAGGGTTTTTAAGCTACTAGAAATGTGATGCTACCTTCTAGAGCTTCAAGAAGATGATAATGGTGATGATCTCAATCCCCCAAGCTCCTGGAACAAGGAGTGATGCAGACTCAATAGGATGGTGGTGGTTTCAAGGTTCCTTGTGGTTGAGATGCTTCAACTCTTCAAGTCTTGAGCTTCAAATGGACTTCAATGGCTGCTAGAGAGGAGTTACAGGGTGTCCTGGAGGTGATAAGGCTGGGATATGGCATGCAAGCTCGAATAAAATGATGAGAGTAGAGTAGGATATGATTTGTCATGATTTTATAAAGATTTTGGCGACTGGGTGTCGTCGCGTACCGCGAGCGCTTCAAAAAGATGCTCAGCGTACCGTGATGGATTTCGTGAATTCAAACTCCCCGCTCATCCATAGCGTACCGCCATGGGCTTCTCTGAGGTCCGTTGCGTAGGCCCAATTTCAATGGTTTGGCTCGTTCTTCGCCGTTTTCACGCTTACGAACTATTATTCGACATCGTTTGAACTTTCAAGTTCAATGTTTGAGCATTTCTGAGGTTTTCTAGTGTTTTGTTACACGATGTGCTAAACGTTCACCAACGTTCGTGTTTTCTTTGACGCGTGTGTGCGTGTTGCGATAATTCACCGAATTATCGTGTTTGTGTCAGTGTTTGTACTGCAATGCCACGTGTCACACTAAATTAAGCTAATTCTAGTGCGACGTATGCAATTAACAATTAAATAAACATTTAATTAAACAAGATGCTGACCTGGAATTTACGGGGTGTCACAATATATATAAAATTAGACGCAACTATAGTCTAATAAGAATTGATCTAAATATATATGTATTCCCAAATGTTTGATGATATGATTTTGGCAATTTCACCTTTTCTAGCATAATGACATAAAGTCACTAAAGAAAAACTACTAATAATACTAAATGTTTTTAGCAATTTCACCTTCAATATAAACAATGACATAAGTCATGTTTATCAAAGGCTACTAGTACTAATGTATTGTATATGATTATCCCAATAATAATAGCACATAGATATACAAACAAGTAGGCAACACATAGCATTCAAATCTAATTCTATCTTAAACTAAAGTATTGTATCCTTGTATTTGTTTACGAATAAAGAATAACATGTTTGATAATACATGTGTAACATCCCAAAATCTACAAAAAATTGTAAAGAGGGAGTATAAGAAACTCACTTGTTAAGCTTTGATTCCAAATAAGTTATTGAGTAGGATGAAGGTTTGTGATATCACAATTCACCCTATATTGTAATATGATTTTGAATAAGCTCTAAACTTCACATATGAACCTAAAAAGTCTATGTCTTTCTTATTAAATATTCCTAAAATGACAAAACTCAATTTAGAATTCTTAAACCCCCATTTTATAATTTTAAATAATTATAAAAGAAAGGTTTTATAAATATGATTTGTTTACTCAAACGTTATATAGATAATATTTTATTTGCATATGACAAATAAAATATTTCAATAAGTTTTAAAATTCAATTCTTTGAATTACATAAACTAATATTATTGTGTTTCATAATATTGATAATAATCTCTATAATATTTTATTTAAAATATTAATAAAATATTGTTCCATATTTTTATAATTTATTTCTGAATATTTTATTTAAACTATTCAAAATAAATGTATATGTATTTTCTTAAAAAAATAAGTTTAAAACAGGTTTAAATATTGATTTTTTAAATAAATAATTAAATAATAAAAATGATTATATCTCATAAAATGATTTCATAATATTAAAAATAATTTTCTGAATTTTTATATGATTTTATTATTAATTTTCACATTTTAAAGTTTATTCTAATAATTTAAATATAAATTAAAAAAAAAGAAAACAAATATTTTTTAAATTTTCTAGAATGTTTATAAATATCAAATATAAATTCTGTAAAAATTTAAGAATTTTAAAAGTTTTTTGGCAGTTTTAAATATTTAAAACTATTTAAATAGCAAAATTAATAAAAATATAATATGAAAAATTCCATAAATTTTCCAAAAAAAAATGATAGTAAAATAATAACAAAAAATATGAAGTTTAAAGGCCAAAGCTGGTTTTAACCGTATTCGAACCTGGGTCACACCACCTATAGTTGTTCATGCGTGATGCCGTGCAATCTGAAGTATAATTCGAATGATTGCCCATATCATATCATGTTATATTTACTATTGTAATTCTATTTTTTAATTACATACGTTTTAGATTCACGAAAGTTCAACAGCATTATATGAAAAGGTGTTCGGGTTTACTTACGATGATGAGGGGATAATTGTCCGAAAACGATGATCCAATGAGAGTGAAGGTGATGACGGTCCTTAATGGAAGCAATGGTCTTCGAGTTTGGTTTTGTTATTCTCTTGAGGTGGCGGCAAGCCTTCGAATCGAAGCAGCTACTTCAATTGTGAATTGTAGCAATGGTTTTCATTTCAAGTATTTTCAATTTTTTTTTGGTGAGAAGGAGTTGATTAGTAATTGTGATGAAATTCCATAACTGTTATCGGAAGTAATAGTGATCGGAAGTAATAGTTTTGGACATTTCGAATTATAATGTTGCCGTTTCTATTTCGTTATTTCTTGCCATAAAAGTTTTACAAAGAAGAAGGCTTATTCACGATTTTGCCATCTAATTAATTTCTTTATGTTCAAGCTAATGACACTTTAATCCCTCATACTTTCTATTCATATTTTTAAAACCCCCTTTCACAATTCTCAAGTATTTTTAATATTTACGAGCTTATACCAGACCATAGTTTATTCATATTCGAGTTCTGATCGTCGCGCTCGACGTCGCAAGTGTTTGTTTACGCCCTATAAATTTTTCAGATAGTTACGAATTCGCTTAAGTGCACGACGTTGTTGTTGTTATTTTAATGTGTTTATTGTGTGACACGTTATAACCCGAACTTAAGATTATTTATTTTATGAAATAACCAAAAATGGTATTAGTTTGTCAGAGCTTTGGGTTAATTTATAACTTCGACTAGGGTCCGACTCATGAATTGATTAATTATTACGTTTATTTGTTTTTAAGTGTTAGACTGTAACATTTCTATAATTTACAATGAACAATTGTATTTATTAAAAAATTTATGACGTCATTTAAAATTTTTATATAAGTTATTAATACAGTTGTACATATATATCTATATATATATCTATACATATGAGAAAACAAATTTAAACATCTTTAATATACATATGTATGTATATATCTATGTATGTGAATTTATTTAATATAAACAAAAACATATTATTAAAGTTAATAGATTTAGAAGAAACCTCGTAATATTTAGAATTTATTTATAAATAAATAAATTAAACAAATAAAATTTTAATTATGAAATTTTAAATATATATATATATATATGGTAAACAAAATGTTTACAAACTTATATTAACTTTAATCATAATTAAATTCTATAAACTATAAATAAATAAAACAAATAATTATGTTTTAAGTATATAATTTTAAAATTTAGAAAAATATAACTACATTATATTAGTAATAAAATTTAAAGTTATAACAATTAGAAAGGGGTTAACAAAAGTTGAGGGGTAAAAGGTGTAAAAATTCGAAACTATCCATAGAGAGGAAAAGAGGAGGGGTTGTTTTTGTCAAACCCCCAAGTTTCCTCCTCTTTCACCCATGGATCTCCCTCCACCCGATCCAACACCTCTTCGACCCGAGTTCAATTCCAGCTATTTCTACACGGCGACAGCTCGATTAAGTCAATTTAGGCAACGATTTAAACACGTGATTCGATATCAATCACCATTATGGCTATTTACAGCCTGTAATCGTGCAAATTGTTACCAAGAATACCAAACTCGACGTTCAATTTGAAATCGTATAAAAAATTATAAAACTAACAATTAATCAAACCTACAAACCCATTTGAACTCTGCGAAATTGTCTGTGCAATCATATCTCACCCACAAACTCAATTCATCACAAATCAGATGAGCAAAAAGCCACGGTCATGCGTCTCGGTCTCCACATCAAAACTCACGAAATAGCAAACTAAGGTAAGAAATTCACACATCATTTTAATCATCTATGGATACAAAACAATAGCCCCATGATTTTCTTAACGATCTGTGTTACAAGCCAAACAGGAGAGCTCAACCCAAAAGACTAGTCTGATGGGTGAGAGAGCCCATTTGACTTATAAACCCCACATCAATTGCCCATACAACCGATGTGGGACAAGTCCCATACCTTGCAATGGTTTCGATCCGTAACAATCGACCCTCCTTAAGGGCCAACGTCCTCGTTGGTCACGGCCACGTTGGTCACGGCTGGCTCCCTCCAGGCCACCACTCCGTGGGCCACCACTCCGAGTTGGCTCTGATACCATTGTTACAAGCCAAACAGGAGAGCTCAACCCAAAAGACTAGTCTGATGGGTGAGAGAGCCCATTTGACTTATAAACCCCACATCAATTGCCCATACAACCGATGTGGGACAAGTCCCATACCTTGCAATGGTTTCGATCCGTAACAATCTGCATCTCAATCGATCGAATTTGAGGGGAAGGGGATTAGGGTTCTAACGGGTATGAAGTGGATTTTGGGAATTGAAAATCAAGTAATGTTAAAACATTTTAACCTGATTCCTTTTCGCGAGCAAATGCTTTAGATTGACCTTTAGAAGCGTGTGGTGTGTTGGTTGAGGTCACGCGTTCGAATCTTGGGCCAATCATGTCTGGTCCAATTTTTTATTTATTTTAATTCTGGTTTATCTAAAAAAATGATGTTTACGTTCTGATTTTTCAAAAATTAATATATATATATATAGGGGAAGGTTCCCCTAAAAAGTCTATTTTGCCTAAGAAGGCTAAGAAGGATTTTAAAAACGCGAAAACCGACTCAAAGAAACCCCGATTGAACTCATTTTTGCGTCATTGGAACCGGCTTGTCGAACCCTAAAACCCAAACCCTAAATCATAAACAATAAACCCTAATACTAAAACCAAAACTTTAAAAACAAATCTTTAACATAAAGATACAACTTAAAAGCTAAAAACCAAGCCCTAAAACCTAAAATCTAAATCTAGATGTTAAAACGAAAACTTAAAATCTAATATTGTAGGGTTCGATGAAACGGTTCCAATGCCATCGAAATGAGTTCAATCGGAGTTCGTTTGGGTCGGTTTTAAAGTTTTTAAAAATCCTTCTTAGCCTTCTTAGGCAAAAAAGACTTTTTATTTGATCCTTACCCTATATATATATATATATATATTTAAAAAAACGTAATAAAAATATATTTAGAACTAGTTTTTTATTTTGAATCATAAAAACATTATTATTTGATAAATTTGAGCAAATTATATCATTGAATAACAAAAAATTTATAAAATTCCTTTATAAACTTCTGAAGGAGATATTGAGGTTTCTGTGATGAAATTTTTAGAGAGAGAGAAAGAGTAATCTGGGTTTTCTAGAGCGAGAGGGAGTAGATGAGAAATAAATGGGGGATTAAATGCTTGTTTGGGGCTTTTTATACCCTGAGCAAGTTCTGGTTCGTTTGGTTTGCTCAGTTTTCATTTTCGTTACGTTACAAACCACGTATTTTTCGTACTTTAAATAACAATAGTTTTATTTTTACCATTTTAAAGTTGTAATTCCTAATAAATTTCTTAAATTGCTTTTTCTTATTTTATTGTTTCAAAAACGTGTATTTTTAACGTTTCGTCAGATCGTATCACCTTCGCGTGTATTCGTTCGAATCGTCACCCGAACGGACACGACGATGGCTTTACTTTCTAATTTTGTTTTCTGCTTTTCAGTTATCATTCCGAACGTTAAACCCACAGATATATTTGTGTGAATCGCCACGCAAACACACTGTCAGTTTTTTATTCTGAAACAATATTGAAATTCTGTTTCGAATTGGACTTCCTAACTGATGGACTCAACTAAACTGCCCTATTTTCACCTTGTTATAACTGTTTTCACATTGTTTTCTCATAGAATTATCGGCCATCTGATTTCTGTCATTTATGGGAATCAGATCGCAACTGATATGTTTTTGTCACTTGTTTTCACACTGTTGTTTCACATTAATTGTTGTATTTACGTATTTAAATTTTCATTCAAACACATACAACTGTTACTTGTTTTCATAGTCCTGTTGTCACAAAATTGTTACGCACATTGTATTTACACATAGTAATGGTGAAAGTACACATACCGTACGGATTTGCCGGACAATTCGGTACTGGTTGTCACAGTCTCCCCTTGTTAAAGAAATTTCGTCGCGAAATTTAAGCATCATTGTCGGGTACTACTTCTTCTTCAAAGAAATGGGGATACTTTGTCTTAATATGATCCTCACGTTCCCAGGTAAATTCGGGTCCACGCTTGGAGTTCCAACGAACCTTCGCAATAGGAATACGGCTTCGTTTCAGTCTCTTGACTTCACGACCCATAATCTCTACAGGTTCCTCGATAAAGTGTAGTTGCTCTTCAACTTGTATCTCCTCAATTGGTATGACTAACGATTCATCAGCGAGACATTTCTTGAGATTGAAAACATGAAATACATCATGCACCCCGCTGAGTTCATCAGGAAGTCTGAGTCTGTTTGCCACATGGCCAATTCGTTGAGTTATCTCGAACGGTCCGACATACCTTGCTGATAACTTGCTCTTAGCCCTAAAACGAACCATACCTTTCCACGGGGACACTTTCAACATGACTCGATCACCCACTTGGAATTCCAAAGGCTTTCGTCGTTTCTCTATGTAACTCCTTTGGCGACTACGTGTTGCTTGTAATCTTTGTTGAATCTGGGCTATCTTGTCAGTAGTCTCCTAACTAAGTTCAGGCCCAGTGATTCTGTTGTCTCCCACTTCGGTCCAACAAATTGGAGACCAACATTTTCTACCATATAGTGCTTCAAACAGAGCACATCCAATACTGTTGTGGTAGCTATTGTTGTAGGAGAACTCAATGAGTGGTAAATGATTGTCCCAACTTCCAACGAAGTCTAGGATGCATGTCCTCAACATATCCTCTAGGGTTTGGATGGTTCGCTCGCTTTGGACATCGGTTTGTGGATGGTAAGCGGTGCTCAAGTTCACACTTGTCCCTAAGGATTGTTACAATGATTGCCAGAACCGCGATGTAAATCGACTGTCCCGGTCAGAAATAATAGACAGTGGCACCCCATGCCGAACTACTATTTCATTAATATAGTGTCTTGATAGCTTCTCCATCTTGTAGTTTTCTCTAATTGGCAAGAAATGTGCGGACTTGGTTAATCTGTCAATGATGACCCATATAGAATCATGTCTGCTGGAAGTACGAGGTAGCTTGGTAATAAAATCCATAGCTATTTGTTCCCACTTCCATTGTGGTATCTCGGGTTGTTCCAGCAAACCTGATGGTTTCTGGTGTTCAGCTTTGACCTTGGCACATGTGAGGCACTTACCAACATAAGTAGCCACATCTTTCTTCATACCCGGCCACCAATAAAATGTCCTAAGGTCTTGGTACATTTTATCAGCACCAGGATGAACCGAATAGCGTGTTTTGTGTGCCTCGTCAAGAATGAGTTTCCGGAGTTCATCTGCCTCCGGGATCCATACATGTTCCTGGTAATAGATAACCCCATCTTGTTTTGTCTCGAAATGTTTTTTTGGCTCCACAGTCCGGTTCGTTCCTCAAATTATTTCTTGCCACTGCTTCTTGTTGTGCTTGTAGTATTTAATCTCTCAGACTTGTTTGCACAGTCATTCCCATTGCTCTAACGCGCAAGGGTTTGACTATTTCCTTCCGGCTCAAAGCGTCAGCTGCAACATTAGCTTTGCCCGGATGGTATTTGATCACACAATCATAATCGTTCAGGAGCTCGACCTAACGTCACTGTCTCATGTTAAGCTCCTTCTGATCAAATATATGTTGTAAGCTCTTGTGATCTGTGAAGATTGTGCATTTTGTACCCTACAGGTAATGTCTTCTTATCTTTAAAGCAAATACAACAGCTACCAATTCTAAGTTTTGCATCGTGTAATTCTTCTCATGTATTTTCAGCTTTCGTGACGCATAGGCAATGAGTTTGTCTCGTTGTATTAAAACAGAACCGACTCCCTGATGCGAAGCATCACAAGAAACCACAAAGTCATCATTGCCCTCTGGGAGTGTTAAGATTGGAGCATTGCACAACCTTTGTTTTAATGTTTGAAACGCCTCTTCTTGTTTCTGAGCCCCGGCAAATGGTTCAGTTTTCTGGGTTAGCTTTGTGAGTGGCAAAGCTATCTTTGAGACATTCGAAATGAATCTCCTATAATAACCCACCAAACCCGGAAATGATCTGATCTCTGTAGGTTTTGTGGGAACGTCCCAGTTCTTGATTGCTTCAATTTTTGCAGGGTCCACACGAATCCCATTGTTGTTAATCACGTGACCCAAGAACTGAACTTCTCTTAACCAAAATTCACACTTGGAGAATTTGGCATAGAGTTGTTCATTGTTTAGGAGTTCCAAGATTGTTTCGAGATGTTGTTTATGTTCTTTTTCACTCTTCGAATAGATCAGTTTATCATCAATAAAAACGATAACTAAATGTTCTAGGTACAGCTTGCACACCTGGTTCATAAGATCCATGAACAATGCCGGTGCGTTAGTCAATCCAAATGGCATCACCATGAACTCGTAGTGACCTTATCGCGTTCGAAAATCCGTCTTAGGTATGTCTTCCTCTTGAATCCGGAGCTCGTGATAACCTGATCGCAGGTCTATCTTTGAGAAATACTTAGCTCCCTGTAATTGATCAAAAAGATCATCAATACTCGGTAACGGGTACCGATTCTTGATAGTGAGCTTGTTAAGCTCTCTATAATCAATGCACATTCTGAAAAATTCATCCTTTTTCTTGACAAACAAAATCGGAGATCCCCATGGTGAGAACCTCGGTCTGATGAACCCCTTGTCTAGTAACTCCTGTAATTGATTGGACAGTTCCTGCATTTCTGATGGCGCAAACCTATAAGGAGACTTAACCATAGGAACCGCTCCCGGAATCAAGTCGATTCGGAATTGCACTGATCGCTCAGGCGGCAATCCCGGTAAATCATCCAGAAACACGTCCGCAAAGTCTTTCACAACTGGTACATCTTGAATCTTGATTGTCTTCTTGTCTTTCTCCATTACATGAGCGAGGAATGCGACACACTGTTTTTTTGAACATTTGCGTGCCTTCATGCACGATATAAATTTGACACTGTGATTTGCTTGATCTCCGTGCATTTTTAACACCCGATTGTTCTCCAATGGAATGCGTAATAGCTTTTCGGAACAGATGATTTCAACCCTGTTGAGGGACAACCAGTCCATTCCGGCAATGATATCGAAACTGCCCAATTCCATCAGTATCAAATCGATGGAAAATGTGTGCTCATTAAGTGTCAGTGGGCAGTTCCTAAGTACCGTTCTTACTGTTATCTGTTTGCCATTTGCTATCTCGATGATATAAGGGGAGTCCAAAGATTCCTCAACATGATTAAGTTGACATGCAAAGTCGGACGAGATAAAACTCTGATCCGTACCAGTGTCAAATAATGTGGATGCATAAAAGTCAGATAAGAGAAATGTACTAGTGACCACATTCGGGCCTTGTTGTGCAGCAGCTGCTCCAATTGCAAAGACCCGTCCTCTAGCTGCCTGAGTCCTTGGTTAAATTCTCTTGGGGCAATCCCTTGAGAAATGTCCAGATTCGCCACAGGTATAGCAGGACTTGTTATCAGCAGCAGCAGTAGGAATCACCGCTGCATTGTTGTTCCTATTCTGGGCCCCTGTGCTCATACATTGATTGGCCTAGTGACCAAACCTTCCACAGTTAGTGCATTGCCTGCACTGGGTGGTTGGTGGATGATGATACTGACACTTTGTACATTAAGGAGCCATGCCAGTATACAACCTCTTGATCTGTAGCGGTGGTGGTTGTGTAGCCTGTTGAGCATGAGTGGTCGCAACATAGTTCTTGACCACTTTTTGTTTCTTAGTCGGGTGTCTGTCTGGCTTCTTTGACGTTCCAGCTTTGTTTGCTTCAGCCTCCTTCTTCAGTGCCCCGGAGGCAACCATTACATCTGTCAATGTTGCTGACAGAGTTACAGCCATCTCCAAAGTAGTTGGGTGGACAGAAATCACATGCCCTTGGATGCAAGCCGGTAGTCCCCCCACGTACCGCTCGATCCGTTTTTCCACTGTTGCCACTATATCCGATGGTAAAGTTGCTTGTGTACCAACGTATCAAAGAACTGTGTGAGAACATATATCTTGCTTGTGTAGCAATGTATCAAAGAACTGTGTGAGAACATATTTATTGGTTGGGTAGCAATGTATCAAAGAACTGTATGAGAACATATCTATTGCCTGTAGGGCAACGTTTCAAAATTCTTTATGAGAACATATCAATGTCATGTCTAATAATATATAAAAACATGTGTAATAACATATTTATATTACAAGGCTGTGAGCTGTGTAATACTTTGACATGTTTTTAAAAAAAAATAACAGGACAGAGTATAACTACAAACATTTGTATGATTATTGTGTACTAAGAACATATCTGGATCTTTTTAATGTAGTTATCCTATATTTCTTATAATCACATTTCAACATAAATTTGTCAGTATGAATGAATATGGTTGAACTAATGTGACTGAACAAGGGTTATATCTTTGATATTCTTGAACTGACCTGAGTTTGTCTGCAAGTGAGCAGAACAATGGCTTCGAAACGAGGTCGACCAGCCAAGAAAGCTATCAGGAATGTTACTAACCCTGAACTAAATCAAGTTCCACCTGCGAATGTAGAAACTAATCCGGATCCACGTGTTCATCCAGAAGTGAACATGGTTCCACCTAAAAATTTGGAAACGAATGCAGTTCCACCCGTAAACCCTGAAGTGAACGTGGTTCCACCTACGGTTGCAAGTGGATCTGAACTGAATGAAGCAATGATAGCCCGAATTGTGAGAGAACAGCTATCTGCTTGTGGTGTTTTGACACAACACCAACCACATATCACTGTGGGTTCTAGTGGGGACGATGATCACACTGAACACATTGCTACCGGAGGTCATACAGAAACTCATCATACCATCGGTACAGCAACAACGAAAGCAACTGTTCCCGATCCACCACGGCAAGGATGTACTTACAAGTACTTTTACTTTCATGGGTAAAGAAGGAGCGGCTGGACTCTTAAAGTGGATCAAAGTGATGGAAACCAAACTCAAAATCAGCTAGTGTCTATTGGAGCATAAGGTGTCTTATGCTGCTTGTTCTCTGAAAGATTCAGCTCTAATGGCACACCCCCTGCGCCGCGTGCGGAATCCACGGTGTGGTGACGATCAATGGTTGAATCATGCACAAGTATTGAAAGAAGAACAACCACAATGCATTACTAAGTTTCATAATGTTAGACAAGTGTTTAGTTACAAGCATTCTAACTATCTACCAAAAGAAAGACAACTACAGACCCAAAAATATTGTTTACACAAAAGACATAGACAATACAATTAAACAATCAGGATTAAGTGAGTTTCTAATCCATCCTAGCTTGTTTCTTCATCTTGTATCTTAGAATTGTCTCCTTAGTTGTCCTTGAGAATGTTCTAAACCCGATTACCTAAAACACGTGAAAAGTAACTGTAAACTACAAAAGTAGTTGGTGAGAACAAAAGGTTTAACATTTGTAAAAAATGAATCTGCACTTGTAAACATATGAAAAATAGTTGTATAAACATGTCATGGATAATTGTAACACAAACTATCATCAAGTAAGATTAACGTGTGCAAACAGTCAAAAACTGTCTACTAGAATAGCCAACATTGATCAAGTCCCAAATTACATTTGGAGTCAGAAAAGTAGTCAGCAAACGCATTCAACATGAGAAGTACTAACGAGTTTACACGGAAGACAATCTCCATGTTGACGTACCCGGTCAATATGACCTATGCTGGTAAAGTTAATTAGCAGCAAATCCATATTACCGTAACACATCCAATTTGTACTTAGGGCTTAAAAAATATTTAAACACTAACCACAGCCTTGGTGTAACCAAAACATGTCCCACGTTCCCTTGTTGTGATCACCCAGTACTAACGTTAAAGGATTAAGAATAAGATTGATTGAGTAAGTGTCTTGATGTGTATAAGTTTGTTTACAATGATGAACACCATGCTTTTGAATACTTTGATTGAAAACCTTTGGTTGAATACCTTTGATTGATTTCCATGATTTGAAAACCTTGCTTGAATACCATGATTTGAAATCCTTTGATTGAATACCACCATGAAAACTCTTGATTGAATACCTTCTTTTGAAACCCTTGATTGAATACTGAGAATAGTATCCTTGTATAATAACAAGGTTTATAAAATAGTATTTTATCGAAACACAAGTTTATAGTAAAAGAGTTTATAAAACTTATTCTTTAAAAGTGTTTAACATTTATAAAACCATTTTGTATAGAACAGTTGTAAAACAGTTTAGAGAACCTTTTATAAAAACTTTTAGTAGAAAATGTTTAACAGTTGCTAAAACATTTAAAACAGTTGATAAATCCTTATGAATACTTGATAACTCGTATAAAAATAGTTGAGAAATCCCTTGAATTTGTAAAGTGAACCTGTAATGGTTGAAAAGTAGCATGAATCCTGTATATGTCATATGATTGTATATAGAGTGTTTGGTCACGTGTTCCACCCCAAAACAGTTGTAAAACAGTAAAAGAGGGTCTAATGTTCTCACCTAGACAACAGTAGACTCTGAACCAGAACAAGTAGCAAGCAACAAGGTTCTAACTGATTCCTATATCATTGTAATCATCCATATAATATAAGATTTTATAGTGTTATGAAATTTGATTGATTGATCAACTTATGTTAACTGGTTGACTTGTGTTACTTGTTAATGATTACTTCTTGAATAACTTGTTCTCATGTTTAAAAGTGTCATATGAAGTTGAATATCATGATTAAGTCACTTGAATAACGCTTGACTTATGAAAAGAATGTGTCATGTCACTTTAAGCATAATCTTGTTATGCATATGGGTAACATGTAGTTATGAATTTGGATAACTCCTTTGTTTACAAGATTCACTTGAAATATACATAAATCATGTCCTTGTGATCATTCAATGTTACTACCATCAAGTTAAACTAAATTTAACTAAGGTAAACCATTTCCATAGCCCATAGAACCGGATTAGGGTTATCAACCTTATCGGCCACTCAAGCCTAAATGATCAACAATAACATGACGTTCAGAATATTTTTTTTGGACTTAGGAAGAGTGTTAAAAGCCCACAATTCACATGGGTGTCGAGACTATTAAGTTCGAAGAACAACAAAATAGAAGAGCCATCGATACTAAGAGTATCGGTGGTCTCACAGCATCCATCGATCTTATAGTCTTTCTCACATTAAATTCCCATTTTTCTTTGTTGTTAACCACTTGGATCTACTTGATTAAAATTATGTTAATGATTTGGAATGGTTTCATACGATTGCATGACTGATGGCATCGAACGAACTCGTTGTACACGAAGTGATACCCATCGATATTGATATTATCGATGGGATTTTAGAACAACCGAGTAACCTTCGATACTAACGATTTCAGGCAAATTTCTTGTTCATTATCCTTGGACTAAATATAACTAAGTGTCTAAAGGGTGTCAAGATGTGACAATTAGTACCAGATCGTCCGGCAGTTCGTACGGTATGTGTACTTTCACAATGACTATGTGTAAATAACTATGTGTGAATGACTATGCGTGAATAACTATTCGTTTAACAGTTGTGTGACAACAGGGCTATAAAACAATATAACAGTTGTATGTATTCGATGAAAATCAAAATACAGAAATACAACAAATTATGAAAAATAACACAGTGTGAGAACAAATGACAGAAACATATCATTTGCGATCTAATTTCCCTAAATAACTAAAATCAGATGGCAGATAATTCAGTGAGAAAACAAGGTGAAAACATTATAACTATGTGAAATTAGGTAGGTTCAGTTGAGTCCGTCTGCAAGAATGTTTGAATCAAAACGATATATCAGTATTGTTTCAGAATAATAAGCTGACAGTGTGTTTGCGTGGGTGACGATTCACACAAACATATCTGTGGGTTTAATGTTCTGAATGATGATTGAAAAGTGAAAAACAAAAAAAATCAGAAAGTGAAACTGCCGTCGTGTTCGTTCGGGTGACGATTAGAACGAATACGCGCGAAGGCGAAACGATCTGACGAAACAAATAAAATAAACGTTTCAAAACAGTAAAATAAAAAAAAAAGAATTATAAAATATTTACTATGAATAACCACCTTAAAAAGGTTAAAATAAAGCTATTTTATTTAAAGTTCGTAAATTTTGCGTTGCATTTCGTAAACGTCACGAAAACAAGAACCGAGCAAACGAAACGAACCCGAACTTGCACGGGGTATAAAAACCCCTGCTAAGCATTTATTTCTTCAATTAATACCCACCTACCTACTTCTCTCTCTAACTTCTGTCTCTTTTTCTCTCTCTAAAAAGTTCATAAAGAAATCATACCTAAAATCCTTGTTTCTTAACCAAAATCGACGAATTTGATATCAAATCGATGCCCTTGACTAGTAGAACACGAAAGTACAGCAGTTCGGACTTGAAATCCACTGATTTATAGGTAATGTGAGTTCAAACTTTCGGAATTTTAGGGTTTTTAAGGAACCCAGATGAATGAACTTAGAACTCTATTTTATCTCATTATACTATGATAGATTCACTTTAAAATGAGTTTTTATGAATTATTTGAGCTTAAAATAACTTGAAATATGGGGTTTTGAGGAACCTGCAAATATACGCGAAGTTCTGGGAACGGGGGTTGGAGATGAAGTAATTTGAGAACACCTCATTCTAGTCGAGAACCAATTTATGACCAAATTCGAGAATCACCTTAGAAACAAGTCGAGAACCCCTTTGTTTTAAACCTCAAAGTCGAGAAACCCATGTACAATTCGAGAAAACCTATATTCAATTCGAGAACCTCCTGAGCAATTCGAGAACCTTTATTTGAACACCCTTGGTCGAGAACACACCCATTCTTTTGTGCATAACTCGAGAACATAATAGGAAGGGTATTAAAATTCGTGAACCTCCTCTTTATTTTTTTGAAAGGCCGAGATCCACCTAGGATTGGCCTAGAATCATTTACGTGAATTGGGAACACTTTCTAGAGATACACACTTGGCCGAAAAATTCCTTAAATTCTTTGTAAGTCGAGAACCTTTGGTGGGATGGGCCACCTAACACCCAAAATAATAATAGTTCCAGTTGATTAAATTCTATAAAAACTACCACATAATTTCGAGAATACATCCATTTTTGGCTGCCTAAACGAGAACAATGCATACAAGTGTTAATCGAGAACTTATTTGGGTGGGGTGCAACGGGTCTCATGATGTTCTCACTTAAACTACTTAAACATTGGTTAAAAACATAGATAAACCTTATAACAAGTGTTTTAATCATAAACCATAGTTTAAAACATGTCAAAGGTTATAACTAAGTCATGTTTTGATCAAAGTAACAAAAAGGGGTTACTTTTATAAAATAAGTTAATCAATTTTACTACAAAGTTGGTGGAATTACTTAAGTGAGATACATTTGCTTCCTTTTGTAACACATCAAATGATTGTTTTTATAACATAATATTTGAACAAACACACTCAAGTGAGATAATCATATAAACAAAGAACGTATTATGCATTAATCTTAATCTAAATTGATTAAGTATTAGTATGTTATACCCTCAAATGAGATCAAGGAAAATTCAAGATACAAAGACTTATAAAAGTTAACCAACTTTAGGGTTAACCTACGAATTGATAACTCATACTTATAAGTTACAAACAACATTGAATTCAACACAGGTTTTGATTACAACGTCATCACAATAACAAAGAGTTCGTGCATTTCTTTATTACTTAGTCAACCACATCAACTACAAGGTGAGTTTATATGCTCATTTTTACTGATCTTTTGATTTAACTGCGGGGCTGAGAACATGCGAAAACCTTTCTTAAATGTTTAGTACACGTTATGATAATAAGGTTTTACTTTGTTATTACAATTGTATGCCTTATTATGTTAATGTTAATGACTGTGAGATTATAACTATTATTACTGTTAGACTATATCTATGATTCCTATGAATTCATAACAGTTATTTCTTCGAGACAATATCTGTGAATTCTTAGAGATAAGACTATTATTCCTCTGTGATTACAACTGTAATCCTTTTTGAGGAATACATAATATTCCTAATGAATTATTGTATTAATTCCAAGGAAACCATAACTATTATTCCTATGGAAATATTTCGGTTAATTCTAAGAGACTAGATCTGTTATTCTTATGAGACCATGTGTGTTAATTCTATGAGATTCCTATGAGATTATGAATATGGAGTTATGAGTTTATGGTTATGGGATGAGGACTATAAGAACTCTGTTGATTTTTAGCCAGCCTATTCCAACTCTATCATTTTTGACACGGGTGATAAGAGTATGATAGTGTGTGCTAATTATCTCACCACTTTTATTATGTGGACTGGCAGACTGAGGGACTGACCTCACTGAAGTCACAAGCTGGTGGCAGATAGCTATGAGGTCTTGGGAAAACTAATGGACAGAAATGAGTTGAGGACATTGTGGTAGGCCTGTATGGTGATTACAATGTGATCAATTTAATTATATAGATCAATGGGGACATAACTACGTGTCAAACTTACTCTCACTTCCTAATCAGATGGGACTAATAGTAAGTTAAAGAGTCTACCACCACTGATAACTGTGGTAATACCACCATTAATAACTGTGGTAATTCACCACTTATAACTGTGAATAATTTGACTCTTCGAAATCCAAAGAGTATGCCACCGTTAATAACTGTGGCAATCCACCATTTATAACTATGGAGATTTGTACTCTTTAAAGCCTACTATGCTATGTTAAGATCATTGTGAAGTAATGAATTATCATATGGGAAATCCTAGTTGTGATTAAGCCTATGTGTGATGAAATGGGTATCTATAGCTACAATACAGGTGGTATTGAGTTCGGTTATGTGTGTGGTGGGATGGCAGCTTCATTCGTGATACGTATGCCCTATATATAAGCATGCTTAATTGGACGACATCCTATCTGTGGGTGTATCTATAGAGAGGTCATGGGGATGAGTTAATGCCAAGTGAGAATAACTGAGACTTGTGCAATACAAGATGTTGTATAAACAACTCGAAAAGTTTTTTTTAAATAACTAAACTTATGAACTCACCAACCTAGTGTTGACTTTGTTTGAATGCATGTTTTCTTATGTGATGAACAGGTCTAGTTACAAGCACCAGAGATTAGCTAGTGGACTTTGGAAGAGACCTAGCTTACTTTTATGATATGCATATTTTTGAATGACATAACTTTGAATCATCTTTTGTAAATCTTGTGCAGATACAAGATAGAAACTCAATGATTCTTTTTGGGTAGATTTACTTAGTTAAATTATGAACATATATTGTGTAATTTAACTTTGTAATTCTATGTCAATGTCACGTAGCATTTCTCCTTATATATCATGTGCCATGTAAACAATCAGATCACTATGATTATCACTCGATATTGCGCCACGAGAACCTTCCGCCCGACGGGAAAGTTGATCCAGCCCGCCGGCTCGGGGTGTGACACAAGACTTGAAGCATGTCCATCAAATCCATTAGAGTCTAAGAAGAACTGGTTACCACTTCAGTTATGCCTATCGATACTAGGAGTATCGATGAGGCCAAATGTTGATGCCCATCTTCTTCGATTCTGGCAATCTCGACCTGATTTCCTCTTGGTTCAAATTAGACTTCAATGCTTCATTAATATCAATGAAACAAAGCTGGTAAGATCGAATATCAGCTAGCTAGTATCGACCAAATTCTCGGTTCAAACACACTAGCCTATCGATACTTACTACTATCGATGGGTCATAGTGTCGACAGAGTTCTACCTTCGAACATGCTAGGGTCGACAAATCTGAAATCTCAGATCTTTGGAGATCAATTATCCCAACAACACAGGTCGTGTAATGGATCCCCATGCTCGTCAAGAGTAAACTTTGGACCATCCTTAGATGAACCCATCAATTTTACTCCTTTGTAACCAAAGTCTTGCATCGATATTAGCCTCATTAGGTTGTAGCTCACGTTCCAGCCCTCAATTCCCTTTAAAAACCATATCCCAAGGCTTCCCAAGTGTTCTTGGAGTCTGGTTGCTAAGTTAAAAGGGTTGGTTCATGATTTTGAAATGAAGAAGATGATGAATAGTGTAAACCCTACAGTACCGTACCTTCTTTCTACATTTCCGGCCAACTGAGTTCGAATTAGCTCTGATCCTTTGTACTAAAAGCTTCCTCTCATCGAGACGATCGTTTTGATATATTATATGCGCGATTTGGTGAATAGATGAAGGAGATATGGACGTTTTAATGGAGGTTTTCTAGTGAGAAGTGTGGAAACCGGGTTTTTAGAGAGAGAGAGGTGAAGGCTGCAACTTTTGTGAGAAAAATGAAGGAAATAAGGGCTTTTATGCCCCGGGTGATTCCCCGCGTATTCAGTCTCGCTCCGTGTCGATTTCGCGTATTTTTACTCGCGCGTTGTTACGATTACGAAATTGAATATTTTGAATTGTAATTAGATTTCTTGGATTATTTTTGATGAGTTTCAAAATTGTAAAACGAAAATGTAATTTTTTACTTATTTTTGCTTTTCGTTCGTAATTAGACTGTTAAACTAATATAATTACGTGTATACTCGTAATCATATACGTTTTGGTCGTTTTTGCGTATTTATTGATTGTTTACTCGTAATTATAAGCTCGACATTAATATCATCACGAATCGTCACCCATAATGATACTCAGTCTCGCTTACGCATTACTTTTTGTTTAAATTGATTTGTTTGTCATACTATTCGTCATAACACTAGCACTAACACTATCCTATTACACCAAACGCAGTATATGTATAGGGCATACGTAGAGTCCAGCTGCCTGCCTTATCAGCCGCTAGCCCACCACTGTTTCGATATAATACAATATTGTTCTTGCCTAGCGTAATCGACTGTAAATAAATAATATATATACTTGATCCTAACTAAACAAATTCCTATAACACACAACATGAATATGAACACATGAATCAAATTGGCACATTGACATATTGAACACGAATCACCTTGACATAAAGACTAACATGTACACACTGTTCTATCCTAATCTACGACTACCATGGTTACTGTACAGATGTTACATCTAACCTGGTGGAATACCCAGGCAAAAACTTTGGGCACAGTTACAGTCGCCTCGATGGGCTGGAACGAATTTAAAACTCTGATTATGTCAGAGTACTGCCCAATCACGAAAATCCAAAAGCTCCAGGAGGAATTCTGGAATCATTCTATGGTCGGTGCTGAATGTTTAGCTTATACCGATCGTTTTCATGAACTCACTTGTTTAATTCCCAATTTGTTTCCTATGGAAGCAGCTTTGATTCCGAAGTACATTCAAGGGCTAGTTGTAACATCAGTTCCGGAATCGCCATCGGAACAGTGATCTACACAGTAACATGAATAGTAAATCAAGTACAAATTTTAATTGTTACTCAATTATCACTATCATTTCATGTTATCATAGAACTAATTCAACATCATTGCAGAAACGTAACTCAGAATCATGGTTCATCAGTCAGATAATTATCTGGCAATACCGAACCATCATGTGATTGTTAGTTAGGATTCTATTATGTATAAATGTATGAGAGGATTTACGGAACAAAACAACACGGATGTCGTTATCTGAATGCTAAATCGACGGATTATTCGTATAGGTGACGATCTATACGAATATATCTGAAGGTTTAATGTTCTGAATGATATCCGATAATTAGAAAACCATATTGAAAAGTATAGTTATCATCGTGTTCGTACGGGTGACGATTCGAACGAATACGCGCGACGACTGTACGATTCAATTTTAAACAACAAATTTAATATTTCTGAAAATTTAAAATAAATGAAAGATATTTAGTTAATTTATTATGAATTACCACCTAAAATAAGTTTACAAACTTTACATTTTAAAACCATAACGATTCGCCGCGAAAACGAGATAGAAACCGACACTGTACGCGAAACCGAGCAAAACCGAACGAACCCGAACGTACCCGGATGATTAAAGACCATTAAATGGTCTTGAATGAACATTTTCTTCCTTCTCCAACCAGATTTCACCCCCCATTTTCGAGCTCTCTCTCTCTACACTCTCTATAGAACCTCACACCATATCTCCTCCAAATCTTCACGAAATCGTTTGATTTTGGTGCCAAAACGATCACTATAACTTGTAGATCATAGAAGTACAACCGATCTAAGCTTTTATCCGGCTGATTTGAGGTAAAAATCGATTCTAAGTTCGTTTTTTTAGGGTTTTCAAACCCTTAGGTTCGAACCCCTATAGAAACCGGCTTACACCCTTTCAAATCTTAAGAACCTCACAAAACTTTGCTAAGATAGTGTAGGATCAAGCATCATGGCAGGATATGGCCATTTGGTTGGAAAACCATGGCTGCACCTGTTGGCAGCCGCGACCGGCCGAAGGGCAAGCAACAAGCAGGGCCGAATGGCCACAAAGGCCGAATAGCTACCCTCATCGGCCGAATGGCCTTGACGTCGAAGCAGTCTCATTCGTTCAGCCATACACCCATTCGCTCGGCTCCTCATGCGGCCTAAACCTTCATTCGGGCATCTACTCAGCCGCATGGCTAGTTTGGTTCGGCCATGTGTTTCCCATTCGGCCTAGGATCATTCGACACACCTCCATTCGGCCAGAGCACTCAGTCGATCGGCTAGGTTAGTTCGGCCAGATCCCTTTCGGCTGGGACATTTTAGCAGGAACACAGTCGGCCCAAGGATAACCGATCGGCCCATCAATTTCATGCATGGGGTCATAACGTGTGTAAGTGCATGGAATTCATGTATTACATGTAAGGGTTGAGGGTGTATGTTTGTGCATGAGAAAATCTATTAGGTTTTCTTTTATATGAAACCAACACATAACTCCTAAGGGTCAAACATGGGTTATATCTACCTAATGGGATTAAGATCAACAAAGGATAGTTGGGGTTTCAATAGCAATAGGTTTTGCATAAATCATGTTATGAAAGCTAAACAAGGGTTGTGAACTTCAAATTCGGGGTCAGAACATATTGGAAATCATGAGGATCAAAAAATGATAACCTAAAGGTTCAAATGTTGATCTAATAATTATCAACTAAACCTGAGGAAATTTCATAAGAACATGTAACTAAGATAGATGATTCATTTGAATTATCTAGAATAAGTTACACAAGGAGATAATCAAACAATCATTGGGTAATTAAAAGGTTAATATTTGGGCCCAAGGTTAATTCAATTGGATTAACCCAAGCCCATCATGTGTGAATTACATTTTCTTAAATTTAATTATGTTCTTAATAAAAGAAATTAAATTGTAAACTTTGTTAAAATTAAACTAAATGATTTCTAAATAAATGTGTAACTAAAATGAATTGACTTAAAAATATTTTAACTAAAGACTTGTAATAATTAATGGTGGGAATAAGGGTTACAAACGGGTAATGAGTTTAGACTAGTTAGATGATATTCTAGAAACACGTTAGTAACGTAGGACACTTAGTTGCACACCAAGACCAAACCCTAGATATGACTATTAAAAATACTTATCCTCTACGAATCTTCTTAAAATAAATCAGGTGCTAAAGATACATAGGCAACAATCAAAGAGCGCGCATATCTTTTGTGGTTCATTTGCACGGCAACACAGGTGAGTTCATTGCCCCTTTTCTAAACATTTTGTTTTCAAAAGCGGGGCTGAGAAGCATGCGTAAAACTTTTTCTTTAAATATGTTTTACGTAAATGCTTTTAATTATTGTATGTGTTATATATACATGTTTATACCCCTAGACTCCTGCCTAGGTATGTGTTATGCAGAATTAACTAAAGGATAAATTAATTACTCTCATGAGTAATACTTTAACTTTAAAACTCTGAAACAACACTTAGTCCATCAAGTTTGAATTCATAGAATCTAAACTCAAAGTGTAACCAAGAGAACTAAAGCTAAGAATCAAATTCAAGGAAATCTAATTCAGTGTGTGGTTCAGAAAAACTAAGGATTCTATTCAAAAATCTATAATCATTGTGGAAATCATAGAATGCTAAACATCAGAATCAGGAGACTCAAGGGAATCATAACTGTGTGTGAATTAATGAAATAATGAGATCATTAATATTTAATGAAATCATTAATGTTTAAGCTAAGGTGGGTGTCAGTTGTATGTAAATCAAGACCACGTGTAATTCACGGAAAGTCCCGTCATAAATAGTAGACTCTCGTAGTCAAGCTATATGGGCATAACTAAAACAATTAAACGAAATCAAGAAATCAAATAAGTTCAAGAATCAAAGGATATCCTAAAGTCCCGGCATGTACAGTAGGCCTGAGGGTCAATCTGATATGGGCAAAACCTAAAGTCCCGACAGAAACAGTAGACCTTAAAGGTAAACTAATATGGGAAAATCATGAAAGTCCCTATGCATACAGGTAGACTCATTTTGTGTCATGCCTGATATGGGCCACGTGTGAGAGGGTACAACTTGGACAACCACCAACAATTAAGTCTAATTGATTGAGTCAAACAAGGCCCAATCATCTTGTCTTAGTTGTAACTAAATGATTAATTATTAATTTAGTTAAGCATTTAATATTATATTTCTACAAGTGTTTTGAGTAATCATGTAAGCATGGTGAACTCAGGAAACCAAAGGTATCTCAATTTGTGGAAATCAAATTCTAAAACAGAAGTGGGTGGAAGGTAATACGCTTAATTATCATTAACAGCAATGTCCAATGTGGCTTAGTATGTGGTGTGATGGCGTCTGGGCATGTTGTAGGCTCGACCCTTCCATATGCCCTATACATAATCATACCGAGTTGGATGACACAGGTGATGTTAATGAGGTTAAGGTTGTTACCGAAGAGATGGGTAAATGCTAATGTATACATGTTTTTAGACTTCTAAACGAAATGTTTGAAACTAGAATGGGACTGAAACCGTAAGATAGGTAAGACGCTTAGTTATCAATAACAACAATGTCCTATGTGGCTTAGTATGTGGTGGGATGGCGTCTGGGCGGGTTGTAGGCTCGACCCTTTCGTATGCCCTATATATAAGCATACAGAGTTGGATGATACAAGTGATGTTAATGAGGTTAGGGTTGTTACCTAAACGATTTGTAATAGGCTAACCTTTTGGAGTGGAATCGAATGGTAGGTAAACTGTTTAATTATCATTAACAACAATGTCATATGTGGTTTAGTATGTGGTGGGATGGCGACTGGGCGGGTTGTAGGCTCGACCCTTTCGTATGCCCTATATATAAGCATACCGAGCTGGATACTACAGGTGATGTTAATGAGGTTAAGGTTGTTACCTAAAGGAGTTTGCAAAAGCTATTTTTCAAAAACTAAACTACATGAACTCACCAACCACTGTGTTGACTTTGTTTTCTTTCATACATTCTCAGGTGATGTACATGATTAAGCTAAGGTTTCAGGAATGCATGCTAGAATGCCTGTTAGAGGACCTAGTAGTGTTTGGGAAGCACATATTTTGTTGACTACTGTGAATCACTTTTGAGATCTTGTACGGTTACAAGATAGTAGACTTATGATTCATTTGTTAGATTTACTTGCTTAAGTTATCAAGCGTTGACAAATGTAATTTAACTTTGTAAATTCTAGTTTAATGTCATTGTGCTTTAGTTATTCTTAACATTGATGCTATGTAAACAATCTGATCATCACGATTATCATTCTCGATATCGCGCCCCGGAAACCTTCGGACTCACGATCCGGCCCGCCGGCTCGGGGTGTGACACTAGTTCCCCAGATTCGGGGAATGGTGACTGCAGCTGAACCTAACACTCTCAAACGTACATTCCTATTGACCACTAAGCTTACCGATGAGGCGGTAAGGAGTGGTACTTAGTCCACAAAAACTCAGACGGCGGTGGGCCGTAGTGAGGCCAGTACCTCAAATGTATCAAAGGGTACCAAACAAAAGTGGTTTGGTAAGACCAAAACCAAATTTCCGATTGAGACCAGTCAGAACAAACCAACGGTGAAGAGCTATGGTGCAACTGTTCCTGAGAGGAAAGCTTACACTGGCAGGCACCCAAATGCAACAAGTGTCCATATCATCACACAAGACCATGTCCTGTTTGCCTAAATTGTAATCGAGTAGGACACTAAGCTAGATACTGTATCTTTCTTGCTCGTCAGCAAAACCAAGCACCACAACAAACCGCTCAAACAAATCGGCCGTGCTTCAAGTGTGGAATTCCCGACCATTTCATGAAAAATTGTCCGAACAACAACACCAATCAAGGGAATGAAGCTAGGGGAGAGCTTTTCAGATTGGTGCAACCGAGGCGAGGCATGATGTGAACATTGTCACCTGTACGTTTCTTCTTAATAACCTATACGGATCAGTTCTGTTTGATACAAGAGCATAGAAGAGTTTCATCTCTCCTGAATTTGCATAATTACTCTCATTGCCTACGGTAGATCTGGAAACTCCTTATGTTGTTGAACTTACTAATGGCAAGTTAATCAAAACTTACAGTATTATTCAAGGATGTTCCTTGAATCTAAATGATCACCTTTTCAATATCAATCAACTTCCCATTGAGCTTGGAAGCTTTGATATCGTTGCCGGTATGGACTGGCTTTCTGATAACCAAGCGGAAGTTTTGTGTCAAAACAAGGTAATCCGTATTCCATTACCGTAAGGTAATACATTGATAGTTCAAGGAGAACAAGACGGTAGAAAACTTGGTATCATATCTTGTATGCAAACTCATAAATGCTTACGGAAAGGTTGTCAGGCTTTTCTAACACATGTGATCGAGAACTGTTCTTCACAAAAACGTATCGAACATATTTCGGTGTTCAAAGATTTTCCTAAAGTTTTTCCTGAGGATATATCAGGATTACCCCCAGTGAGACAAGTTGAATTTCGTATTGACTTGATTCCGGGTGCAGCACCTGTAGCTAAAGCTACTTATCGTTTAGCACCCTCAGAGATGCAAGAGCTTTCTAGGTCAACTACAGGAACTATTAGATAAAGGCTTTAACAGACCTAGTTTCTCACCCTAGGGAGCACCAATTATTATTGTGAGAAAGAAGGATGGTTCATTCAAGATGTTTATTGACTACACGGAACTCAATAAATTGACAATCAAAAACTGGTATCCATTGCCATGAATAGATGATCTGTTTGATCAACTACAAAGTGCTACTTATTTTTTAAAAATCGATTTAAGATCTGGATATCATCAGTTACGAATTCATGATGATGATGTTCCTAAAACTGCTTTTAGAACTCGAAACGGACATTACGAATTTCTAGTAATGCCGTTTGGATTAACAAATGAACCTGCAGTTTTCATGGATATGATGAATCGAGTATGTAGACCTTATATGGATAAGTTTGTGATTGTGTTTATTGCTGACATTCTCATTTATTCTCGAAACCAACAGGAACATGCTCAACACTTGAAACTGATCTTAGAACTTTTAGCACGAGAGAAACTATATGCCAAATTCTCAAAGTGTGAGTTTTTGTTACGAGAAGTTCAATTTCTTGGACATGTAGTGAATGAAAACGGCATTCAAGTAGATCCCAGTAAGATCGAAGCTGTGAAACAATGGGAGACACCACGAAACCAAACTAAAATACGTCAATTTTTAGAACTGGCAGGTTATTATCGCCGATTTATCAAGAACTTTTCAAAAATAGCCCTGCCACTAACAAAATTGACACCGAAGAATCAACCGTTTATATGGGATTCCCAACAGGAGGATGCATTCCAACTGTTGAAACACAAACTCTGCAACACACCTATACTTGCACTACCGGAAGGTACAGATAACTTCACTGTGTACTGTGATGCTTCTCGTCAAGGTCTAAGGTGCGTCTAAATGCAGAACGACAAGGTAATCGTTTATGCTTCCCGACAGTTGAAAATACACGAGAAGAATTATACCACTCATGATATAGAACTTCGTTGCGTTTCCGGAACGTAACGCGTAATTTACGTGTTTTAAAATAAAAAGAGTTGTTTTAATTATTTTGATGAGTTTCAAAATTGTAAAAATATAAAATATTATATTTCCTCAATTTATTTACGTTTGTGTCGTATTTCGTTTTCGTTTCGTCAGAACGCATCACCATTGCGCGTATTCGTTCGAATCGTCACCCGAACGAACACGACAATGGTTTTGCTTTCTGATTCTTGTTTTCTACTTTCCAGTCATCATTTCAGAATGTTAAACTTACAGATATGTTTGTGTGAATCGTCACTCACGCAAACACACTGTCAGTTCATTATTCTGAAACGACACTGCAATTATGTTTTGAATTGTATTACCTCACTGACGGACTCAACTAAACGTCCTGTTATCACATTGTTTTCATACTGATTTGTTGGCCATCTGATTCATGTCATCTATGGATATCAGATCGCAACCGACTTGTTCTTGTTATTTAATTGAACACTGTTGTTTCTCTTGTTTCGTTGTATTATCTGTACTTAGGTTTTCACCTAAATACTAACAACTATTGTTCAAAATGAGTGTTGTACTTACGGCATTTAAGTTTACACATAAATACATACAACTGTTTCTTGTATTTTGAATTCTGTTAATACAAGCACTGTTCACAAACATGTATTTACACATAGTAAATAGTGAAAGTACACATACCGTACGGCTTTGCCGGACGATCTGGTACCGGATGTCACACCAGGATTACAGGGACATAGCTAGTGGACCTTAAAAGGACTTAGCTACTTTTGGTGTTGCATACTTTTGATTGACAATACAGTGAATCATCTTTTGTTTATCTTGTACAGTGACAAGATATAAACTCATTGATTCTTTTGATTAGATTTACTTAGTTCAATTATGAGGAAACATTGTAATTTAACTTTGTAATTCTATTTCATTGTCATGTTAGCATTTCTCATTTGATTATCATGTGCTATGTAAACAATCTGATCATTTCGATTATCACAACGATATCGCGCCCCGGAAACCTTCCGCCCGGCGGGAAAGTCGATCGAGCCCGCCGGCGCCGGATCGGGGTGTGACATTAAACAAAGTTGTTACCTACGTTTTAAGCATAATAATTGCAAACCTCATACAACTCTTTTATAGAAAATATGTTTGTTGTTTTCCCCGATGTGGGATGAATGAACCAAACTAATTCTGAATATTTTAGGCTAAAATAACATATTTTTCAATTGATGACATTGTTTTCCGTATGATGTTATTTTGTTTAATATTAGTCATTAAAAGTCAACATAGATGGAACTCTTGTCAGCAAAATGTTGGTCTCAATGCTCACACATCATATGAAATGACAATTTAAACCATATAAAATGTTAATTCAAACCATACAAGAAATGTTCTTCAGCGTATGTAAGTTGTTTTTCTTTCTGTTATACACTTAACAAACTTCAAATATTTTGTTAACTTTTTTTAAATCTTAATTGAATTCCAAAACTACATAATTGGACCATGTTGAAACGATAAATTCTTTATTTTGGCAGGAGAAAGTTCCGAATTTATGATTCATCAGATGATGTCGCCACCCACAGTCGCAATCTACATCAGTGCCACCAATGACGACCACCACCCATCATTTCTCCCGATTCCTCTCGGCGACTTTACATATGCTCCAAATTTCCTCTATCTGGCGACTCATTCTTCGCTAGTAACCATCACCTTTACACGTGTGGCAGCAATGGATTGCAAATGTTAAAGAAGATGGGTTCTAGAGGCATAGCATCATCGCCATCAGATTCTTCATCAACCACACCTACTAATAAATTGCCATTTTTCTTTTTTTACCATAGATCACACTCGATTCCTGTGTCAGTCGTTTGGTTTTCCTTTTGTCCAGTGAGGTGACGTTGGTGCCAATAGGTAACAAGGTGGTAATCAAAGCATATGTAGATGAGTGTGGAAAAAGGAGGCGGGTGCTGTTGGGCTTTCACTATAGAAGGGTTTGGCTCTACGTTATTCAACAAAAGAGGTAAGTTGGATCTCAAATGTCTTTATTAAAATGTACTATAAAAGGGTGTGGAGCTTTACGTTATCTAACAACTTCCGAGTTTCATTCAGCTTCCTAACTGTCACATCATAAACAACCCACTCTTTCTTATTCCAAATCGCAATTTCTTCCAGTTTTTGAACTCAGGCTCGCATCTTATGTTTTTTTATTTTTGTTTTTGTCTACGTAACCGATTCGTCACAGCCTCATATGTTTCTTTGAGTATTCATCATTTCATAACGTCGGGTTTTAGTCGAAACGGTCTGCCGTAAAGCGCGGGTAACGTTACTAGTTATACGTTATTTATCATAAATAAATTTATAAAATTTCCAGGAATTAAATATACAATGAAATAAACCATTTTAGTTGCTTTTAGCGTTTCGGTTCGGTAATATAACGGTTTAGGTTTAAGCCATGATATGGATGTCTTAGAAAAACATTTCTAAGTTACTTTTAACATCATTATTTTATATATATTTTACTTGTATATATTCAGTAATACGATTTTATGTTCGGTAATATAATGTATTTCCACCCTTGATTTTTATACACTTATAACCTTTTATACTTTGTTATTTTTTTATAATAAATTACACCATTAAACTCGTCATGCCAAAAAAAAAAATTTGGACGTTCATAATTACACCAACGTAGCGAGCAATAACTAAAATAATTTTCCCTCCTTTTTCAAAAATTTCCATCTTAAAATAAAACAACTTTTCCCTCATCTTAAATATACATTACAAACTTATTCTTTATTATAAAAATTAGTTCATTAATTTTTGAAAAAAATAAGGAACACTTTGAAAAAATCTAACTCGTTACATCAGTATAATTACAAACACTTTGAAAAAAATTCAGCTCGTTACATTAGTGTAATTTTGAATACTTTGAAAAAATTCAGCTCGTTACATCTGTGTAACTACGAACACTTGGAAAAAAATTCAGTTTGTTACATTAGTGTAATTTTGAACACTTTGAAAAAATTCAGCTCGTTACATCAGTGTAATTACGAACACTTTGAAAAAAATTTAGCTCGTTACATCAGTGTTATTTTGAACACTTTGAAAAAAAAAATTAGCTCGTTACATCATTGTAATTTTGAATACTTTGAAAAAATTCAGTCATTACATCAGTGTAATTACGAACACTTTGAAAAAAAACTCAACTCGTTAAATCAGTGTAATTTCGAACACTTTGAAAAAATCCAGCTTGTTACATCAGTGTAATTACATTAATGTAAGATTATGTATTTCATTATGTAATTAAAAAAACATTTTTATAAAAAATTCATGTGGGTTTTTTAAAAGTGAATAATTTTTTTCAACGAAGATTTTTTAAAAAAAAATGGTAGAATTTTTTTTTTTTTGAAAAAAAGCCGAAAACTTGTTGTAAAAAAATAATAATTTACAGCTCGCTACATCAGTATAATTATGGAGAATTTAAAAAATCAACTCGTTATATCAATGTAATTTCAAACACTTTGAAAAAATTCAACTCGTTACATCTGTGTAATTACGAACACTTTGAAAAAATATGACAAGACTATGCTTGAATTAAAGATAAAAATGTTACAAATTTAATGGTGTAGTTTTCATAAAAAAATTATAATGTATATAAAAGTTATGAATGTTTAAAAAATTGAGGGGTAAACTTTTTTTTAAATAAAATCAAGTATATAAAACTTAATAAAAAAATTGGGTTTAAATAAACAAATGTGATTTAATGTGGATCACATATTTATTTTTAAGGTTTTAAATCAATGGCCCAAATATGTCTTAAGGATTTTCTCTTTAATATCTGTTTTTCACATGATAAAATATATATATGGAATTGTTCAATTGTTAATCTTATATTAATGCGTTAACTAAATAATCACATTTTACTACCTTAGGGCCCACATTAAATTTAATCTAATGTTGTATGTTTTTTCATTTTTAATGTGGGCCAAACTAATATTCACTTTTTAAATTAATTAAAAAACGAAAAAAAACTTACACCATTTGATTAACTTTAATTTGGGGCCAGACTATTATGATTCGGTTATTCGGTTAAGGCTTTAAGGTAAGAGTAACAATTGAACTCTTTCCTCTCTCTCTCTTTCTATGTGTGTGTGTGTATAGAGTATGGTTCGAATGTTAACTCTATATTATCGTGTTAACTCATTAACCTTATTCTATTGCTTCTGGGCCACATAAAAAATGATCCAATGGTGTATGTTTTTTTTTCTATTTTTTAATCTTACAATATATTGATTTTAAATGAAAAGAGTATATGTGCAATTTTGATTTTTCTTCATATCAGTATTAAAAATAAATTTGTCAACTCATTATGAATTTGTTGTACTTCAAATTTGAAAAAGTAATCGCTACAAATTTTTTAATAATAATACTAAATATTTTTATTATATATTTAATGTAATTCATAATTGTGTTAATTAAAAAAAACATAATATAGTAAAAAAAAGTTATAAAGGTTTTTAAATAAACAAACATTTTTTAAGCAATGAATAATGTAAGCATGTATTATAGTATTCTAAGCTGATGTAAGTGACTGTTATAATCTTATAAGTTATTGTAAGTGATATATTACATTGTTAAACATAAAACATAAACAATAAACACTAACAAACTTTAATTGAATCAAGGTTGTAACAACCTACAATTACATCAAATATATATCAAAATAACAACATATTACATCAATACAATCTACAATTATATATGTATATCTATGCAAATCAATAAACAAACAAATTACATCAATACGACAAACAATTACATTAATGTAATTAAACATAGATTGATGTAAGTGATTGTAAGTGACCCAGTTACGTCGATGTAAGTTAATGTAATTTGCTGTAAGTTGATGTAAGTTACTCCGTTACGTTGATGTAAGTTGATGTAATTTGTTCTAAGTTGATGTAATGACTCTGTTACGTTTATGTAAGTTGATGCAAGTTGTTGTAAATTGATGTAAACCCAGATTCAAGTTGCTGTAGGTTGAATATGCCTATGATATCATCACAAAAACCAGACTCAAACAAGAGCCAAAAAAACATTTAATTTTTTAATACAAAAACTAAATACCCAGATTCAAAATGTAAGAAAACAATCATAAATCCATATTTTTATATCTAATTTTACCCCCCAAAAAACACGTATGATGGCGTGTCAACATGTTCCTTCAACGAAAAACTTAAACAAATAAACAAAAAAATCTACTAACAAGTTTTTGAGAGTGAGAAAGAAAGTTAGATCTTGAATTTACCATATTCAAACAATAGCAAAAAAAACCTATTAAAACATTACACAATGTAACAAAACATAAACCAAAACAAACACAAACTCTTACCTGGAGATGTTGTTCACGTCGGAATCCTAGCTGCAACTTGTGGTCGAACATCTAGTTGGTGAACTCAAAACAAACACAAACTCTTACCTAGAGATGTTGTTCATGTCGGAACCTAGTTGCAACTTGTGGCTTCTGGTCATGGTTAGAGGCGAGAAAACCACTAATTGAAGATCACCACCGCGTCTTTAAACGTTAGCGTTTTGGTGACAACGGAGATGCTTATACGCACGAAGGCTAAGGCCCCAAGGGGTAACGACCTTAAAATGAGGCCGACGATGGCGGTGAGGAAAATGGGTGTGACAACTAGAAAAATTTTGTTCTCAAACACTACAACAACAACCAAATTTCGGGACGAAATTTCTTTCAACAAGGGTATAATGTGACACCCGGCAATATCAAGTAAATTGCAACTCTTACAAATTAGCATTTAACGTTCCTACTTGTTGCATTTTATTTAATTAGGTTTAATTAGATGAGTTAAACACAAACAACTGCGTAACGATAGTTCGAGGAACTATCGAATCGTACATTGCACATTGGTTGTGGAAACCAAGTGTGGCAAACACAAACACAAAACAATAATTCGGGGAATTATTGTATTGTGCATTAAATATTGATTACGATTAATCAAGCATGCAGACATTTCGTAAAACACAAACACAAACTATCACCGATAATTCGAGGAATTATCGAAACACACACGAGTCTCACGAACGTTGGTGAAATAAACGAACAACAAATGAATTTAACAATAATTAAGCTCTATGGGAACCTAGAATAAGTTAAACAACGACAATTAGTCAAGAAATGATGTAGTAAACGGTAAACAATCGAAAAACGACCTCAAACACCAAAATTGGGCCAATTGGGCTCATTCTGCAAGCCAGGCGCTACGCCAAGCACTAGGCATTATGTAACATCACTGTACTTTCGGTTGTCCGTACGACCGTACATCCGTACGATTGTACTGTTACGACCGGAGATTTATAATTATTGATGATTATGAAATTATTGATTAACATTACTGATATTATCACTGTTACTGGTATGCATGATTATAATATATATTATACGCGTAAACCATGGGAAGTTTAGTTGTAACCCAACTAAACAGAACCAGAGAGTTCATCGCAGTAATATTATTGAAAATGATGATTGTCGGTTCGAAATAAAAATGAATATGGGGTTTGGTTTGGAAATTTTAATATTAAAATTTATAAAATAATGGAACTGATTACGCGATGTGAGGTTACGAACGTTATCTAAACACGAATATTAATTCAGAAATATTAACTTAATAAATGTATTCGCGTGAGTGACGATTCACACGAATATAGTTATTAGGAATAATATTCTGAAACAATATTCAATAAATCGTAAATCGAATCGAAATACGATACGAGCGACGAATTCGCAAAGGTGACGATCTTTACGAATACGTACGCGAGTGACGCGTTTCGACGAAATAATTAAATAATATCAAGCGATACTAAAATTAATAAATGAAAACTGAAAACGTTTATTAGGAATCAAAACCTAAAGCAAAACCGGGTAAATCAGTTATTTAAAATAATTAATTTAGTAAAAAATAAAACGAAATCGTTTTACGAAATAAAATTATTTAAATCATTTTAATTAAGGAAATCCAATTATTTAGACATGTTATGCTTAAATTTGTTTTCGTTAAAAACCGAGCATAACCGATCATTTATTATATTTTATCGCGATAAAAACGAGACCCGACACGGGGTGATGATACGCGTTATAAGGAAGAAGGACATCTCCTTCTTCCTCATTTTTACAACACTCACTCTCTCTCTACACTCTCATTTCCGGCCAAACTTTCTCTCTCTACCTTCTCTCTACCATAACTCACTCAAAACTCAACCAAATCATCTCATTCTTGCGCCAAATCGAAGATCTCGACATTCCCTACAAAAAGGTACCAAGGATCGGCCCTATCTCCATCTCAAACTCTCGAAATCTTAGAGAGAAGTTTCGGTTTTTAGGGTTTTCTACAAACCCGACAAAAACCGAACTTTAACCGGTTCAAAACATCACTTTTTCGACCCATACACCTTCTAAATGAGTTTACTCGCCTAAACCCACTCAAAACGACTATATATACGACTATACCTCGAAATCATCTTCTCCCATGGCTGAAAACCCGTTCGGGCGAATGGCCCATGAGTATGAGCCATTCGGCCGAATGAGTGGAGAATGAGTGGAGTATGAGCTCATTCGGGAGAATGAGTGGAGTATGAGCTCATTCGGGAGAATGAGTGGAGTATGAGCTCATTCGGGAGAATGAGTGGAGTATGAGCTCATTCGGGAGAATGAGTGGAGTATGAGCTCATTCGGGAGAATGAGTGGAGTATGAGCTCATTCGGGAGAATGAGTGGAGTATGAGCTCATTCGGGAGAATGAGTGGAGTATGAGCTCATTCGGGAGAATGAGTGGAGTATGAGCTCATTCGGGAGAATGAGTGGAGTATGACTCATTCGGGTGACTCATTCGGGTGACTCATTCGGGGGACTCATTCGGGAGACTCATTCGGGAGAATGACTCATTCGGGACTCATTCGGGAGAATGACTCATTCGGGTGAAAACTCATTAGCATGAGCCATTTTTATGAAAATCACAAGAATGAGCCATTTTCACTACACCAACTCAATTAACAACTTAGATTTCAAAAAGAACAATCAAATAAGGGATCATAACTTTAGATAACATTTAATCAAACACAGGACTGTGAATACAACATCAGTACGAAAACGGTGAGCGCGCATAATACGAGAACACAGATACTAAGGACTTCAGGTGAGTTCTCATAACCTCCCTTTCTTTACACTGTTTTTAGTTTTAAAACTCGGAGGTGAAGCATGTATACCAAATTCAAATATTATTTTGATAACTCAAGGTTAATACCTGTTTATCAATATGATATTCACGATATAAAATTATTAATTATTATGGATTGTCTCTTATTATTTTATATCCATGTAAGCATTGTTATTGACTCCGGTTAATAACAAAGATTACAAGTATTGTCTCAAACCCCGATAATCATCGCTCTTAACTTCGGTTAATTGCTTTGACATCGTGTATTGTCATGTGGATGATTTCCACATCTGTGAAGCATTGCCTTTGACTTCGGTTAAATGCTTTGACTTCATGTATTGTCACGTGGTTAGCGACCACTCCATGAATCATGTATTTAACTTATGTTATTTACATAATGATCATGTATAGTCACGAACATTATTTGAGAATATAATTGATGAGATTGGTTGATTAGTTTGTGGATTGATTATCTATGTTTGACTATGATTATTTGTGATTGATTATGACTGATTGGTTATGTGATAATGTGATTGTGTATGTGTTTGATTGTTGAGTTTGGAGATTGATTGGATTATCTCATACAGGTATTATTATGGATTCACTCAGGAAATCATAAGCAATTATACTCATTTTATCTAAACCTTTTTATAAAACCATTTTTAAACTTAAACTCTTAAATTCATTTTATAAAACCTTTTAAGTATAAAAACTTATGATTACTCACCAACTACTTCGTAGTTGACACTTGATTTTCTTACATGTTTCAGGTGATGGAGACAAGTAGGAATGAAGAGAGGATCTCTTCTATTTTGGACATCATCATATAGGATCTTGGACTTAGTTAATTAACTAAATTTCTGGCGATTAGAGTTTAGTTAGTTTAACTAATTCTTTTGCGTAACTAATGTACTTGATTCATGATGAACATGATTTTTGTGTAATTATTTTGGTTGATTAAATGATATATGATGATTTGATTTAGATGCCCACGAGCTTTTGAACAATCTACACATCCCTCGTGGCATCCCGACGATTCCGCCGTCGGTCGGGGTGTTACAGATTGGTATCAGAGCCTGGGTTATAGGGAATTAGGTTACTAGAAATGGTTGACCTAGTCTATAACCGTAGGATACCCTAGTATGAATTATTTCATACACTAGTTAGTATATTCAGGATTTCATGCTTATGTGTTTATTACCTGTTATTTGAACTCCTGTTATACAACTGAAATATAAATACTGTTTACTTGTTCTACTTGTGCCCTAATGATTCGATAAGGACATGCACGTGGTGTATCGTAAAGGTGGTGGGACGGTGGTTTGGGCGGTTGCGACTGACCCTTATCATATGCCCTATATATATACCATTTACGGTACATTAGGTGGATGTCAGTATTGAAGAATGTGGGAACTACCCGTTTGGGAAATTATTTGCTTAGGAAAATTAATTACTAGGAATTGTTGAGAGGATATGATTGTGGACTGTTGATGATATGATTATTGATATTGGGATTGACATGGATTTTAGTAAACTTAGACAATTAGGGGAACCTTAATGTCAGGTGAACTTAGACATTAGGTGAACTTAGAAATAGGTAAACCTACATGTCAGGTGAACTTAGACATTAGGCGAACCTAATTGCCAAAGGGAACTAGAGACCACTTCACTCAAAATTATCCTACCTAGGATAAGGTTTGTGAAGTGAGATTATGGTAAGATACATGACACACCCTAACTTCTAGCAAGGGCATAATCGTGGTGCAATGGAACGGTGATGGGACGGTGTAGGGGAGATTGCGATCTACCTCTGCGTATGCCCTATATATAAGCTTGTTGCATTGCATTCGGAGGTTGTCAGTGTTAGTATAGGGTGAGAAATGTATAGGACTTAGGAATAGTTAGCTAACACTAGTTATGACCAACTAGGACACTTAGAATAATATTAGGAAATTTATAAACCTTATGAGTTTAATGACAGATAGGAGACAAATATAGTTCCTATATGAAATCCTAACTGCTTAAATGAACTCATTTGATCATTGTTTGTATAACTTATGTTGTAAACGGTAGTAACATGTTTCTAATTCCTTCAGAAACATGCCGCCTCGCCGTCACAACGAAGATGACTCGAACAGTGGGGATGCTAACAACGGTAATGCCAACTCCGGCATCCAAGAGTTAGCAACACTGATCACTGGATTGGTGAATCAACTGACACAAGCCAACCAGTCACTCACTCAGAACAGAGGTGGTGCAAACCCACCAACTTGCACATTCAAACACTTCAACTCCTGTAATCCACTAAAGTTTACGGGGTCTGAGACTGCCACTGGGCTACTGCAGTGGTTTGAGAGCATGGAGAATACCTTCATCAACAGTGACTGCCCCGATAACCTGAAAGTTCGCTATGCCACCAGTGTTTTCCAGAAGAGAGCACTAACTTGGTGGAATGGGGAGAAGCGAACTAGGGGAGTTGATGCTGCCCTAGCACTGACTTGGACTGAGGTCAAGACTTTGATGACCACTGAATTCTGTCCCCGCAGTGAGATGAGGAAACTGGAGACTGAGTTCTGGGAACTCAAGCAGGATAGCGGAGAGAATGTTATCTACAATACTCAGTTTCATGAGTATAGCCTGCTGGTGCCTCATCTGGTGACACCTTTGGAGAGGGCGATTGAAAAGTATATCGGCGGACTGCCGATGCAGATTCAGGACACAGTCTACGGGAGCAATCCCAAAACACTTGAGGCTGCGATCCGGTTGTCTGCTACACTTACGGATAACCATGTAAAGGCTGGAACTCTCACGAGAAAAGGAACGAAGAAGACTGAGACGAAGAATACCGCAAAGGAAGCAAAGACTGAGATCAAGACCGAGGCTGCTAGTTCATCAAAGAGCAGCAACAAAAAGAGGAAGACCAGAAACTTTATGGTCACTGCTCCTGCTGCTAAGTCTGCGCAGCAGTCATCCAACAACACTACTGCAAGAAATTACACTGGGAATACTCCCCAATGTAATACCTGCCGATATCATCACGCACCGAACTTGCCCTGTCGTGTCTGCAATAATTGCGGCAAGTTTGGTCATTTTGCTAATGTCTGTCGGAGTGCACCGCAAGCACAAAGGATGCAACAAGCACCGCTTGCACTGCCAGCTCCGCATGCACAACCTATTCCAGCTGTACCCGTTTGCCAGGTACCTCAGGCACAGGCAAGAGCCTGTTATGAGTGTGGTGAAGTGGGTCATTTCAGAAATCAATGCCCGAAGTTGACCGGGAATAATCAGAGGGTGGCAAGAGGCCGGGCATTTCAACTGAATGCTCCAGCTGCTCAAGCCAACCAGGACGTCGTCAACGGTACATTTTTGATCAACAACTCTTATGCATCTGTCTTATTTGATTCTGGTGCCGATAGGAGTTTCGTTTCATATGATTTTGAATGCTTGCTTGGTAGAACACGTACACATTTAGATAAACCGTTTAACGTGGAAGTGGCTGACGGCAACACTATCGATATTGACACTATTATTGTTGGATGTACGGTGAACTTAAATGATCACGTTTTCCCAATTGATCTTATACCTATGCATCTTGGTAGCTTCGATGTTATCATAGGCATGGATTGGTTAGCCACCCACAAAGCGGAGATTGTATGCCATGAAAAGTACATTCGTATTCCCTTACCTTCGGGTGAAACCTTGAGAATATTTGGAGAAACTGCTAGTAAAGGTCTTAAGCTAATGTCTTGCACTAAAGCACACAAGTACCTTAGGAAGAAATGTATAGCATTTTAGCTCATATTGTGGAGAAGAAAGAGAAAGGAAAGAAGATAGAAAATGTTCCAGTGATACGAGATTTCCCAGAAGTCTTTCCAGACGATTTGCCGGGTCTTCCACCAGAACGTCAAGTTGAGTTCCGAATTGACTTAGTGCCTGGTGCGAACCCAGTCGCCAAAGCTCCTTATAGACTTGCGCCTTCGGAGTTGCAAGAATTGGCGAGTCAGCTGCAAGAACTTACCGATAAAGGATTCATTCGCCCGAGCCATTCACCATGGGGTGCACCGGTCCTGTTTGTCAAGAAAAAGGACGGGTCATTCCGGATGTGCATCGATTACCGCGAATTGAACAAGTTGACTATCAAGAATCGATACTCACTGCCGCGCATCGATGATCTCTTCGATCAGCTTCAAGGCTCGGCATGGTTTTCAAAGATTGATCTTAGGTCTGGGTATCATCAACTTCGCGTACATGATGATGATATTCCCAAGACAGCGTTTTAGAACCAGATATGGCCATTATGAATTTTTGGTAATGCCTTTCGGCCTTACCAATGCACCTGCGGTTTTCATGGACCTCATGAACCGTGTTTGCAGGCCATACTTGGATAAATTCGTGATTGTATTTATTGATGATATTTTGATCTACTCAAAGACCAAGGAAGAACACGAGAAACACCTTAAGTTGGTTTTGGAGATCCTAAGAGAGGAGCGACTGTATGCCAAATTCTCCAAATGTGAATTTTGGCTTAAGGAAGTTCAATTCTTGGGACACATAGTCAACGAGTACGGTGTTCACGTGGATCCTGCAAAGATTGATGCTGTGAAAATTGGAGTACACCGAAGACACCGACGGAGATTCGATCGTTTCTTGGACTTGCTGGTTACTATCGGCGGTTCATATCGAACTTCTCCAGGATTGCTGTCCCTCTCACTGCTTTGACTCAGAAGAATAGGCCATATGAGTGGGGACCGAAGCAAGAAGAGGCATTTCAGACTCTGAAGCAGAAACTTTGTGATGCTCCTGTCTTGACATTGCCGGATGGAAATGATGATTTTGTGGTTTATTGTGATGCATCCAACCTAGGTCTCGGTTGTGTTCTCATGCAACGGGGAAAGGTTGTGGCTTATGCATCAAGGCAATTGAAGATTCATGAAAAGAACTACACTACACACGACTTGGAACTTGGAGCAGTTGTGTTTGCTTTGAAGATATGGAGACACTATCTTTATGGCACTAAGTGTGTAGTGTTCACTGATCATAAAAGCTTGCAACATATTCTGAATCAGAAAGAGCTCAATATGAGACAACGGAGATGGGTTGAACTGTTGAACGATTATGACTGTGAAATCCGCTACCATCCTGGTAAAGCGAATGTAGTAGCAGATGCGCTTAGCCGCAAAAGTCAAGTTCAGATCCATAGTGTCCGAGTGCACACTAACCTCCGTAATGATGTTATCACAGCCCAACAACACTCATTAGCTCAAGATAATTTGAAGAATGAGATGTCTTGCGGGGCTGAAATCTTATTGGAAACTAAGGATGACGGTTTGATGTACTATTTGAATCGGTTGTGGATACCGAACAGAGGTGATCTTAGGATGGTGATTATGGATGAAGCTCATAAGTCTCGCTATTCGATTCATCCAGGTTCTGACAAGATGTATCAAGACCTTAGGGGCTTGTACTGGTGGCCTGGAATGAAGAAGGATATTGCTGAATATGTGTCTAAGTGCCTTAACTGTGCCAAAGTCAAGGCCGAACATCAGCGACCTTCAGGATTGTTATTACAACCAGAAATACCGATGTGGAAGTGGGAGAATATCTCCATGGATTTCATTACTAAGCTCCCACGTACCACGAACGGAAAAGATAGTATATGGGTAATTGTTGATAGATTGACCAAGTCGGCTCATTTCTTGCCGATACGCGAAACTTACCCTGTGCGAAAGTTAGCGCGTATTTACATTGATGAGATCATTAGCCGACATGGTATTCCCTTAAGCATAATATCGGATCGAGATGCTCGCTTCACGGCACGATTTTGGGAATCACTTCATGAAGCTTTTGGAACAAGACTGGATCTTAGCACTGCTTATCATCCTCAAACGGATGGTCAAACGGAGCGAACGATTCAGACATTGGAAGACATGTTAAGAGCTTGTGTCATCGATTCGGTGGCAATTGGGATAGCCATCTACCATTGGTTGAGTTCTCGTATAACAACAGTTATCACGCGAGCATTGGTATGGCACCGTTTGAAGCTCTTTATGGCAGGAAATGTCGGTCACCTATTTGTTGGACCGAAGTCGGCGATTCGCAGATTACTGGTCCAGAGATTATTCAGGAAACGACTGACAAGATCCGCCAGATCCGCGACAATCTGTTAGCTGCTCGCAGCAGACAGAAGAGTTACGCGGATAAAAGAAGAAAACCTCTAGAGTTTGAAGTGGGAGATATGGTATTGCTTAAAGTGTCGCCTTGGAAGGGCGTTGTTCGATTCGGAAAGAAAGGGAAGCTTGCTCCACGTTATGTTGGCCCTTTTAAGATCCTCGAACGGATCGGGAAGGTGGCCTACAAGTTAGAACTTCCTACTGAACTTAGTAACGTGCACCCGACGTTCCACGTGTCCAATCTAAGAAAGTGCTTAGCTGATCAGGATCTTCAGGTACCACTCGATGACATTCGCATCGATGATACCATGCACTTTGTTGAAAAACCAGTGGAGATAATGGATCGTGAGGTTAAACAGCTCAAACGCAGTAGAATTCCAATTGTCAAAGTACGTTGGGAATCGAAGCGGGGTCCAGAATTCACATGGGAGCGGGAAGATCAGATGAAGCTTAAGTACCCACATTTATTTACTACGGTCGCTCCAAATTAAATTTCGGGACGAAATTCCTTTAACTAGGGGAGACTGTAACATCACTGTACTTTCGGTTGTCCGTACGACCGTACATCCGTACGATTGTACTGTTACGACCGGAGATTTATAATTATTGATGATTATGAAATTATTGATTAACATTACTGATATTATCACTGTTACTGGTATGCATGATTATAATATATATTATACGCGTAAACCATGGGAAGTTTAGTTGTAACCCAACTAAACAGAACCAGAGAGTTCATCGCAGTAATATTATTGAAAATGATGATTGTCGGTTCGAAATAAAAATGAATATGGGGTTTGGTTTGGAAATTTTAATATTAAAATTTATAAAATAATGGAACTGATTACGCGATGTGAGGTTACGAACGTTATCTAAACACGAATATTAATTCAGAAATATTAACTTAATAAATGTATTCGCGTGAGTGACGATTCACACGAATATAGTTATTAGGAATAATATTCTGAAACAATATTCAATAAATCGTAAATCGAATCGAAATACGATACGAGCGACGAATTCGCAAAGGTGACGATCTTTACGAATACGTACGCGAGTGACGCGTTTCGACGAAATAATTAAATAATATCAAGCGATACTAAAATTAATAAATGAAAACTGAAAACGTTTATTAGGAATCAAAACCTAAAGCAAAACCGGGTAAATCAGTTATTTAAAATAATTAATTTAGTAAAAAATAAAACGAAATCGTTTTACGAAATAAAATTATTTAAATCATTTTAATTAAGGAAATCCAATTATTTAGACATGTTATGCTTAAATTTGTTTTCGTTAAAAACCGAGCATAACCGATCATTTATTATATTTTATCGCGATAAAAACGAGACCCGACACGGGGTGATGATACGCGTTATAAGGAAGAAGGACATCTCCTTCTTCCTCATTTTTACAACACTCACTCTCTCTCTACACTCTCATTTCCGGCCAAACTTTCTCTCTCTACCTTCTCTCTACCATAACTCACTCAAAACTCAACCAAATCATCTCATTCTTGCGCCAAATCGAAGATCTCGACATTCCCTACAAAAAGGTACCAAGGATCGGCCCTATCTCCATCTCAAACTCTCGAAATCTTAGAGAGAAGTTTCGGTTTTTAGGGTTTTCTACAAACCCGACAAAAACCGAACTTTAACCGGTTCAAAACATCACTTTTTCGACCCATACACCTTCTAAATGAGTTTACTCGCCTAAACCCACTCAAAACGACTATATATACGACTATACCTCGAAATCATCTTCTCCCATGGCTGAAAACCCGTTCGGGCGAATGGCCCATGAGTATGAGCCATTCGGCCGAATGAGTGGAGAATGAGTGGAGTATGAGCTCATTCGGGAGAATGAGTGGAGTATGAGCTCATTCGGGAGAATGAGTGGAGTATGAGCTCATTCGGGAGAATGAGTGGAGTATGAGCTCATTCGGGAGAATGAGTGGAGTATGAGCTCATTCGGGAGAATGAGTGGAGTATGAGCTCATTCGGGAGAATGAGTGGAGTATGAGCTCATTCGGGAGAATGAGTGGAGTATGAGCTCATTCGGGAGAATGAGTGGAGTATGAGCTCATTCGGGAGAATGAGTGGAGTATGACTCATTCGGGTGACTCATTCGGGTGACTCATTCGGGGGACTCATTCGGGAGACTCATTCGGGAGAATGACTCATTCGGGACTCATTCGGGAGAATGACTCATTCGGGTGAAAACTCATTAGCATGAGCCATTTTTATGAAAATCACAAGAATGAGCCATTTTCACTACACCAACTCAATTAACAACTTAGATTTCAAAAAGAACAATCAAATAAGGGATCATAACTTTAGATAACATTTAATCAAACACAGGACTGTGAATACAACATCAGTACGAAAACGGTGAGCGCGCATAATACGAGAACACAGATACTAAGGACTTCAGGTGAGTTCTCATAACCTCCCTTTCTTTACACTGTTTTTAGTTTTAAAACTCGGAGGTGAAGCATGTATACCAAATTCAAATATTATTTTGATAACTCAAGGTTAATACCTGTTTATCAATATGATATTCACGATATAAAATTATTAATTATTATGGATTGTCTCTTATTATTTTATATCCATGTAAGCATTGTTATTGACTCCGGTTAATAACAAAGATTACAAGTATTGTCTCAAACCCCGATAATCATCGCTCTTAACTTCGGTTAATTGCTTTGACATCGTGTATTGTCATGTGGATGATTTCCACATCTGTGAAGCATTGCCTTTGACTTCGGTTAAATGCTTTGACTTCATGTATTGTCACGTGGTTAGCGACCACTCCATGAATCATGTATTTAACTTATGTTATTTACATAATGATCATGTATAGTCACGAACATTATTTGAGAATATAATTGATGAGATTGGTTGATTAGTTTGTGGATTGATTATCTATGTTTGACTATGATTATTTGTGATTGATTATGACTGATTGGTTATGTGATAATGTGATTGTGTATGTGTTTGATTGTTGAGTTTGGAGATTGATTGGATTATCTCATACAGGTATTATTATGGATTCACTCAGGAAATCATAAGCAATTATACTCATTTTATCTAAACCTTTTTATAAAACCATTTTTAAACTTAAACTCTTAAATTCATTTTATAAAACCTTTTAAGTATAAAAACTTATGATTACTCACCAACTACTTCGTAGTTGACACTTGATTTTCTTACATGTTTCAGGTGATGGAGACAAGTAGGAATGAAGAGAGGATCTCTTCTATTTTGGACATCATCATATAGGATCTTGGACTTAGTTAATTAACTAAATTTCTGGCGATTAGAGTTTAGTTAGTTTAACTAATTCTTTTGCGTAACTAATGTACTTGATTCATGATGAACATGATTTTTGTGTAATTATTTTGGTTGATTAAATGATATATGATGATTTGATTTAGATGCCCACGAGCTTTTGAACAATCTACACATCCCTCGTGGCATCCCGACGATTCCGCCGTCGGTCGGGGTGTTACACATTACGCCCGGGGAGCCGCAACGACACCAGGCTATGCGCGCGAATGAACCAAACACCAATCTGATTATTTTAATCCAGGAAGTACGCCTGGCCTCACGCACGCACGCTAGGCGATACGCTTGGAAGCTGCAGATGCCAAAACCACCTTAACACTCAACCTATCTCATTTTTAATCATTCCTATCCTATTTTCTCGGCCATAGCACCTCTATCTCGAGCTTCTACCCATATTTCTTCATCATTTCACAAGAAAAACCTCCATTGTTGAGCTTGGAAGCCATTGGAGCTCTTGGAAGGCTTGAAGCAAACAAGGAAGCTTGTTTTTATCATCACCATTACTTGAACCTCCTAGGAGATCATTCCCAGAAGGTTTTAGAGCTGCCAAGTCCCTGATCCAGCTTCATCTCAGTGTTTTAGAGCATCTAAGGTAGTTTTACATGCTTATTTATGGTTAGATCTAACATGCAATGGGTAAAGACCCACATGCATGAACATCCACCCACATGCAACTCCGATCAGCTCACATGCATGAATTTGTTGAAGATTTTATGCGATATTGATATAGATCTACTGATTTTAAAGTCTAGTAATGTCACACCCCCACTTCTCGTCACCTGTGATGATGTCACTTGCTACTCTGATGTGATTGCGGAAACATAGTGGTGATGTCTCAGAGATGAGATGTGACTTACTTGAACCGATATCACAGCACACAGATTCACTTAAAATAAATATATTACAAGGGTTCGTAAATACATCAACTTAACAGCTAGGTTTATTATACAATCTAGTACATTTAAGTTCAACTAAGTGAAGTGCATCCTCACCATGTCGTCACTGTTGTCCTGCAAAAATGTTGAGTTTAAAAACGTCAGCACAAAGCTGGTGAGTTCGACCGTTCAATTTAAATCAATATGATATGATAAATAAGTTCTCAAAATGTTCAGTTCCGGATAACCATGGGACCCGTATCTAGTTCCTTTCGGACAGTTGTTCGTTCACGAAGATACTACCCGTCGTTAAATATCTTAATGCCTCATTATCTTATTGTCTATCACTAACATTAAGAAGTTGTAATGGAAACAGGTACCAAACATTCACACCAGGGGAGATGCAATCCTCCCAGCGAATGAGTTGTCAGCCAATAGTACTATCAATGATTCATGTTCGGCCCCACATGGGTTCACTAGATACAGTTCACGAGATGAGGACTTTTGATACTGTGATAGAGATACTAACGGCAAAATCCCATGAAATCACACTAAAGTCACATGAAATCACACAGATAACAGTGATGCATATCATATGTTCAGAAAACAGTTTGCAGAGTTACCCCGATGTTTGTAAGACAGTAAAAAGAAAAGGGGTTGTACAAAACTCACTGGATATCTCACAGCAATAGGAACACTCGCAACTGGTGCTAATGATGTAATTCTGCATTGGTTTATGTTTGATATGTTATTAATGTTTTAACTTACTGATTAAATCTTCTTGAACGTCCAATGTCAAAGACATTGCCTTAAAGTCATCAAACTAATATAAGATTTTTAATGATTATCTTAATATCATATCATACAATGTATGATACTGTAGGAACCTACACTGATCCAGGTTCCTAATATTATGTTGATGACAATCTTGATTAATCAGAATATTCTCAGATTAGTCAAATAGTTAATGTTATTGATTGTTATGCTAAAGCAGTTCCTAGACAGGTTAATGGCTTAAGAATGATCAATCCTTGTTATTGATTACCCAAATATCATGAAATATCACAATGTAATAATAGATTAGGTTTAATAACCATGTTTAACATACTAATCTGACTGTTATCATGAACATCAGATAATCATTCCAATGAGTATGTTACTGATTGTGATTAGTTTGAAACACCAAACTTTCACGTTTCATGTCAAAGATTAATCAAACTAATCACCTACATTGTCACAATCAAATGGTTTAAACCATTATAACCATTGTTATGATTTCATGCAAACCGGGCATTACAACGGCTCAAAACAAGGATTTACCCGTTAACAATTCGAGTTTGTCATTTATAATCAATCCTAGCCATCATCTAGGCAATAATCAACAACCCTAACTATATCATTACGTTCAAAAACAAGATTAATCATTCATTATCAAAATAAGAGACTAGAATGAACCATTACCTAATCTGGAGGAGTTCTGCGGGTAGAAAGATGATCTGAACTTGTTTTAACGCTTCTTGATGCGATCTAAACGTCGTGGAGCCTTAAAAATGGAGATTTACTGGTGGAAAAATGAAATTTTCGCAGGGTGGTGGCTGGTGTCGTCGTTGAGAAGATAAGAATGAAAATGCTGATGAAAATCTAATATTTTAAGCAAGTTGGCGACTCCTCCATCCGTCGCGTACCGCGAACAGAAGAAAAGTAGACTTTGCGTACCACGAAGAAATCCGGAGAAATCTCAGATATTTTCAAACATCGCGTACCGCGAAGAACCCTTAGCTCCTCCTTAGCGTACCGCGAAGACCAATTTTTTTCCATTTTTCGACAGAAGCTTCGTTTTGCAATTCCGGGCCATCCGTAACTCCGTTTTGTACGCGGTTTTCGCCCACGTTCATCATTTTTCGCATACTATCATCCCATAATCATTTTGATTGTCAATTCCACATGGATTTTAAACACGATCAAATGTGCTCAATTCGTTGCTGACGTAGTTCTTCCTACGCAATTATCACAAGTAATGTTGGATTTGAGTTTGGATAAGTTATTGTGATGATTTTGGTAAACTTGCCAAAAAAGGAAACTTTATTTTGCATGTTGTAGATTTATGATGATCTAGACATGTTAGACATGTCTAGATGTTGTCAAATGCATATTGAGGTATTTAGAAACACATTTTGGTGATTGATTTGGTGAAAAACACGATTTTGTAGAAATTCACTAAATAAGGAAACTTTTGTAAATCAAAAGAGGGGTTTTGATGTTCTAAGTGGTTTTGATGAATTACGATTATTGAAATATGCTTAAAAATGATTTCTAAACATATTGGAAACTTGGATTTGTGAAAACGAACTTTTAAACGGATACTTACTATTTTAGGAAACTTTATTTGGGCCAAACGCCTAAAATGGCAATTTATACGCAAATGATATGTTTAAATATGTTTTTATAAACATACTAAGAGTTATTAGTTTTATGAAATGGACTTTCATAACTATACTTTCCAAAAATAGAAATTTTCCAAATATAGAAACTTTTCCGAAATGGAAACGTTATGATTTTCGAAACTTGGTATATGTGAAAATATCACGGTTAGAGTCATAGGACGCATGTTGGTGTCTTACTTGCAGTAAGACACATTAAACGAACTAAACACAACAAACGCGTCACCAACGATTCGTAGAGTCAACACAAGTCAACACACAAACACTCAGTTGAGCATACCGACACTTAGAGTTGTATGGAATACAACACACCACAAAACCCATACTTACAACCTATATGGTTATAGGTGCATACTAGTAGGTGCTAGTATTCACAGGTAGTGAGCGTATAACCGGAACTCCTTTACCAGGTGAGTTCACGGCCCCTTTTTCTATTTTCTACCTTTGGGGGAGAAAACATTGCATACAAACTGTTTCTTAACAACAACATACTTTTTGGTTACACTTGTACATGCTAATATCACGTATATGCATATGTGTGGCACTCATCCACAAAACTGATAAGTCCTCATTAAACACATCTCGAACCGTTAATAGTGCGTGACGCTTAGCGTGGTAATTCTAAATAGTACTATTTGGGCCTGACAAGCCCCACTGTTGCGCGCCGTATGGCCACCCCAACATGAGGTCAGAACAGTGCAAAATTGACCAAACAACATTGTCATATCTTGTTAGATGGATATGGTGGGAGGCAACATGTTAGCTTCGGTTGCGAACCTACATATGGTATAACACATATTGACTAGCTATCAATGGATATTGCATTGTAATGATATGTAAACCTGCAAAACACTTACTTTAAACATTTTGATGTTTACTGCTGATTCAAACATGTGCTCTCACCAACCTTTGTGTTGACCCTTTTTCCTCGCATGTTTTCTCAGGCAACTAAGGCACACACGCAAGGATAGGATGCTAGGCTGGAGTCTCATGAATCTACATAGTGCTTTAGGCTTTGAGAACATTTACCACTTGTTATGTTATGTATTGTTAAACATCTTTAAACGCTTCCGCAAACTATAATCTTATGTTATATTGAAAACTGTTTTAAGAACGCTTCCGCAACTTATGTATTCAAACTGCTTTGAAAACTTTTACATTTACTTCCGCAACTCTGATTTTATAAAACTGTTTTGTCCAAGTATTTGGATGTACGTATGAAACCAGACATGTAGGTCGCGCAACTGTATGACTGGAGACTGCGATCCTGACTAGTCTGTTGTTCGCACCCCCGAAAGGGACGAGATTTCTCAGGGTGCGACAGTGGGGAACAACCGACATGCTTGCTTCGAGACCTCTGTGAGCTTGGGAAGATATGAAAGATATAGAAGATATGAAAATGGTAAGTGTTGAGATGTGAGAGAAGATGGTATTGAAACTTGAAAAAGGTGATGGTAGAAAAGTAAGAATAAGAAAATTAATAGAGGATTGTACTTGTATGTGTGTTTGAGAAGATGATTTGAAATTTGGTGAGCCAAAAAGTTGATGGAAGGTGTCTGGAATAAATACCAGTATGTGTGTGTTTGTGTGTGTGTGTGTGTATAAATATATTATAGAGTGATGTGGCATAAAGTAACAGATCATATCCCTCATTTAATGAAAATGTGAAAAGTCCATAATACACTTTGAGAGAAAGGATATATATATATATATATATATATATATATATATATATATATGTGCATGTATGTGTGTGTATATACATATATAGAGAGAGAGAAAGGATAAAAATATAACCTACCAAAAATGAGTTAACCCTTTAACTATCATTCAATGACTAATTTAAAAAGAAAGTGCATATGACCTTGCCATGTGTCATTTTCCATTTTTAATAAGAGATGACATTTTGAACATTTTGTAACCACCCAAAAAGTTAGATTTATTTTAGTGTTCACAAGTGTCACTGTTTAATATATTTTAATAAATCTAATTTTTTAAATAAAGTTTACCCCCTATTTTGTATATTATATTACTTTTTTTAAAAATTGCATCATTATATTCGTCTCATTTTTCTCTTTAAATCAATTATAGTCTTGACTAGTTTTTATTACTTTTTATTTTTTAGATGCTCCGTATTTACATCATTGTAACTATTGGTGTCCTCGGTTCGGTTCAGTTGAATTTTTGGCAAAAACGGAAATCGAAATGACATAGTCGGTTTTTCGTTATTATGAACCATTCGGTTTTTTCGGTTCAGTTCGGTTTTTTTATTTGTTTTTATTTTTGTGTTTTTTTGTTGTTTTTCATGCCCAATATTGAAAATACAAACATGTCTAACAATGGATAATTCATAAATTCATTGATCGAACACTAACTATATATATTAATTTTTTAAACAAGATTAAAAATTCGGTTCGGTTTTGTTTTTTTTCGGTTTTATTCGGTTCCGTTTCGGTTTTCGGTTTATTTAGTTTCGGTTCAGTTTTTTCGGTTAATTCGATCACGTTCGGTTTTTTCAGCTTTTTCGCTCACTCCTAATTGTAACGAACTTAAATATAACAAATTAATTCGAAATTTTTTCCAACAATGATAAAATTACATCACTTTAATTATCATTGTTAGAAAAAAAATCAAAATGTGTTATTATAACGTGTTATATTACATTATTATAATTTAGCATTGTTAGAAAAAAATTTTAAAATAATGTATTATTTTTATGCTTGTTACATCGATGTAAATAAAAGACATATGAGAAAGAATTAAAAACTAGTCGAGATTATAACGAAATTAAAAAGAAAATTACATCATTGTAAAAAATGTGTTACATCATTGTAAATTATATCATTATATAGTACTTCATTTTGTATTACATTACTTTAATTTACCGATGTTAGAAAAATTAAAGTAATGTGTTATGTTTATGTTCGTTACATCGATGTAAAGCGAGATAGTTAAAAAAAATTAAAAAGTAGTTCAGATTAAAACGGAATTAAAGAGAATAAATCTCTGTAAATAATGTGTTACATTACTGTAAATTACATGACATTTAAAAAAAACTTGTTGAGATTATAACGGAATTAAAAAGAAAATTGAAACGAGTATAATGGCGCAATTTTATTTAAAAATAATAATATAATATAAAAGGTTATGAATGTTTAAAAAAAGAAGAGGTAAACTTGATATAAAAAATTATATATATTAAAATATTTTAGATGGTGACACTTGTCACCACCATATTAAAACTAGGTTTTTAATTGGTTACAAAATGTCATAAATGCCCTCTCTTATTAAAAATGAAAAATGACTATGCACTTAGATTTTAAATGAACCATTAGATGGTGGTAGTAGTTTAGTTCATTTTTGATGATTTATGAAAACTTCCATCCTCCATATATATATATATATATATATATATATACTACTATATAATATATATAGGAAGGACACAATAGTGTTTTACCAAAAACTCTTAAAATTAAGAGTTTTACAACTCTTAAAACATAAAGTATAACAAACAAAGTTTTAAGAGCCATAAACTAAATGGTTTTCTTTTACTTTAATTTGTCCTACATTGATACATTTAAAAAATAAAGTGTCATATAATACCTATAAAAGAAAACTCTCTCAAATCAAATAAATTACTTCTTCACACTTTTGTCATATCATATTTGACATTTTAAATATTGAATTTTATCATAATAAATTTTTTCATTAAAAGAGTTGATTTGACAAAAATTAGGTGGTTTAAGCTTTTTACGAACCAAAATCAGTAGCCTAATTATTTTGTTTTCCGCTGCATCACGCGGGCATCTCACTAGTGTGTGTGTGTGTGTATACTTACTATTATATAACAGAGATTGGAGAGAGAGTGTTGAAAAGTTTTAAAATTAAGAAATGTGCAAGTGAGGAAGCTTGTATTACAACCATTCATTGCTTCAATGCTTTACCGTATAAGAATTGTAAAAAATATGTAGCTTGTCTTACAACAATTCATTGCCTAATTCTAATTGCATCATTCCTCTTGAATCCATTTTAATCTCTTCAGCCTACTTCTCCTTATTTCTCATTTCCATTTCCCCCCCATTAAAGAAATCTTACAATCTCTAGGTTAGAGCTTTGATCTACTTTTTTCATAATCAGAATATATCTCAACCAGATGTGATTTCTCAACCCTGGAACTCGAACGACCCATGATTTCTTGATGCCTTCACTTCTGAATCATGTCGACGAAAGAAGTAGTTATCTTTTCTTGGATTTTTCGCTTTTGAACAAGACATACACGAAAAGAGCAACCAAGAAATGGCTCTACATTCAATTTTTCAAAATTTGAATATTTCTTTTAAAAAGAGTTGCTTCTCTTCAATCATCTTCTCTTGTGTTGGCCTTCATCTGCCTCTCTTGGTATGCCTCTTCAAAATTTTATTTAACCTAATTTTTATGCATTGTTTAACCTATTTTTTTTCTACACAGTTGTATGCCATATTCGACTGCCACTGCTACTCCATCTGGTTTTCTTGAATTTGGCTCTTTGATTTTGCCTCATATTTGGTATATCTCCTCAATATCCGTATTTGTGTATTTTATAAGTTTGTATGCATATTTTTGTATGCATGTTGTTTATGTAAGTATTGTCCAACGGCTCTGTGTATAAATGGTTTGTATGGTCGAAAAGAATGCATTTAAAAAAATGGTTTGTATTTTGTGTATGTATGCAATTCTGGATATTTATATGCATTTCTGTGTTTATGTGTGTGTATTTTTGTTTCAAAAATAAGTACTCATATGGTTTTCAATACATAGTTGATTTTTCTTAAGTGGATAAGTATAAAGTAGATAGATGTATGCAATTTGTATGTGTGTATATATGCATACAATCTGGTACAAGAGTACATAGAATCCAAAGAAAAATTATTTTTGCCAATACTATGTCAAGATATGAATAAGAAACCAATTTATGGGGATTAACTAAAACCAATTTTTGAGTTTTTTTCTTCTTTTTTGTTTCATATAAAGAAAAATCATTACATAAACATCACATTTCAATAATTATTTATTTTAATAAAGAGCATACATGGTTGATTCTATACGCAACCCGTATATTTTAATAATGATTTTTCTTTATATGAAACAAAAATTCTATACGCAACCCGTATATTTTAAAGAATAACTTTAATTTGTTGGTTTGAATTATGTAAAACAAATTGCTATTAGACGAGATATGGAATTAGCCAACGAAAAACTTCACCGAACTAAACAAAATCAGGAATTTTGTCAAAGACATGAGTTATATAAACTCAAATTGTCCCAATCAAATAAAATAACACTTAATTAAGATACATAGCAACAAAGAAATAACTTTTAGAAAGGCAATGAAAGCCAAAAAATTAAATAAATTGGATATAAATAACAGTTAAAAATGAATCTAAATACACAAAGTACAACGTTTAAACTATTACTTCCAAAAACCAAAACCTGCATCACTTGGTTTCATCTTGAAATCCTCAATTGATATAAGGATCCTAGGCACTCTAACTATGTATTACATAATGGTTGTAGTAATTACATATATAGATTAATATCCTTAACAAATTAATTTCCATCAAATGTAAATAATCTGCAATAATTTTCAATTCAATGACACATTAAGATTTAGATTATCTGGGAATTAAAATGTTGTTAATTTTTTTTTTCTGATTTACTAAAGCGCTTGTTTTAGATCTAGATTATGGTTTTGTATGTAATCAATTATCTGATTTTTCAGGGATATAAAAAAGCATAAAGAGATGCTTGCAGCCCTGTCCTCCGATCAGTATGTTACAATGAACAATCAGCTTGAAGTGGCTCTTGAGGCTACTGTCGGATGATTAAATGTAAAGGAAATAGAGTTTTGCATAGCTGACTTTGATAGACCTGGTTGGAGCTTTTGTTTTTTGTAGAGTCACAGGTGATGTTTTGTTTTTGCTGTCTGTGAAAACATTAACATTTGTATATATAGCCATACTGGGTTTAGGGTAGTTGAAGATCACAAACAGATTAACCTTGAATAGGAAAATGAGTAGTTGGACCATTTCTCAAATCATGTGAAGATGAGTTTTTTAGTTTTCTTTCATAGACCAGTTTTGTTGTTTCATATTTAAAACCAAATATTCGTTCTAAGAGGGATTTTACGGTTCATTTCTTACATTGACCAACTTTTAGGTAAATGGGTTGAAATCTCATCACTATCATCACTTTGTAAAACGAAAAAGTTGCAATTGATTTATTGATTTATTGTTGCAGGTTGGAGCAGTTGGACTCATATTGAGGTGGTTTTGTTTTAAGTTATCATTTTTTATTCTGAAATACACACAAAGACATATATTACACTTACATGTGTGCTTTTTTGTTTATTGATATATGGATATTATAGGTGGCAAAAATGACAAGTAGTTTTACCTGCAAAGGTTTTTTTGGGTCCATTTTCTTCTATATCAATTAACATGATTTATGATATACCTTTCTAATACATTTAGATTTTTTTTTATTTGGTTTTCTTAAATGGAACAATTTACAAGGTTGCAAACACTTTATGATACATTAACGACCGAATATGTTATCATGTTAACCTGATATATAGGTATCTCTGGTCCAATCTAGAGAATAATTCAACAACCATGTATGTTAATTTGATGTATATTTATATCTTTGTATGTGTTAGTTATTAATATAAGGATAAGTTTATTAATTAATTAATTGGTGGAAATCTCAACCAAGATCAATGGCATCATTTCTTGATATGTTTGTTTTTAAGGTGGCATACGAAAAAAATTAGCATGATTTCTTGGCCTTTTCATTTCTGAAGCATTCATACATGAAAGAAGTATTTAGAAACATGAAATGGCTCGATATTCAATTTTTTGTTATTCGTGTGTTTGGAATTTTTTTTTTCAAGATCATCATGTTGATATGGTTCTTTATTGGGTTAATTACTAAAATAATCAAGTTTAATCCTATTTTTACCAAAATAATAACTGAAATTTAGCCCCCTGTTTCAGCTTTACACGCCCCTTTAGACGCCGTTTTTTAGACGCACGTTTTTTGTACTTTTGTTTCCCAAGAAGAAACATACGTACCCACATGTTGTCGGGGTCTAAATGGGTGTCCTAAGACCCTTTTTTCTGCCTGCTAGACTAATATGCCTTTAGACGCTCATTCTGACGTCTTTTTGGAGTCTTTAGACTCCAAAGCTGCGTCTTTAGACGCCGATCCTGGATTGATGTAACCTTACCTGATTTGACGTTTAAAGACGTCATAATGGGCGTCTAAAGACGTCGCTTTGGAGTCTAAAAACTCCAACGCGTCTAAAGGCGTCTTAAGACGCCGTTAGAAAATAGATCTTAAGACATTTATTTAGACCCCGAAAAAGACGCCGACATGTGGGCCCGCATGTTTCTTCTTGGGATACAAAAGTACAAAAAACGAGCGTCTAAAGCGGCGTCTAAAGGGGCATCTAAAGCAATTATTTTGGTAAAAATATAATCAAACTTGATTATTTTGGTAATTTTCCCTTCTTTTTTCTTATTTATGTGTATTTCTTAATCGAGATATGTAAAACTGATGGCATAGATAGACCCACTGAAGCTACGATAAAGAAAACTATCAAGAGTACAATATATATCATGAGAATATTGATAAATTAGCAACAAATGAACACCATGTTGTAAATTGTTATTGTCGACGCCGCATCGCGCGGGTTCTTGACTAGTGTGTGTATATATATATATATCGAGCCGAAATAATGAGTCAAGCCATGGGTCGAGCCAACCTTGCTTCAGCAAATATAACTCAGCCCGGATTCGAACCCAAGACCTTCCATAGAAAAGTGAAGGGGAAAATCATTAGGCAAGAAACCCTTAGTTTGAGCTACCTCTTTTAAAGGCAAGTTTTTTTAACAGCCGTACTTGATTCGGATCCCAGCCTTTCTAGATAGTATTTGAACCGTATCCGAAGACCCGATTCTTGACTCCGAATCCCCCTTGCCCAATAATATTCATCCGAAATCAAATCATATCCAGCTGAAAAAGAAAATGGTCGTATTATCCTCTTTCAGCCACACGACTTCCACACTCTCTCGCCGGAGCGTCATCCAAACGCGCTGTTCCCGCCCTTCGCCGTCCGCCTCACTTCACCCACACCATACCGCCGTTTGCATCCCTCGCCGGAACACACGCTCGTCAATCACCTATTCTTCCGACCTCGTACCCGTTGCCGCATTACCTTTCGATCTCTCTCCTCCTCCGATTGATCATGACGTCTATGTGAGCATCCACCACATGCGTTTAATTTCGATGCTTAATTTTTTTTTTCTGCTTTCTATGCTTCTTGAATTGAGCTGTTCGTTTGACAGGTGATTGAGGTTATTTGATATATTAATTTGGTCCTAGTAGGTGTTGTATGTAGTAAGTAGTAATAATCTTTTGGAATTATGGTTGTTTTTTATGTAGGTTTTGTGTTTTCAAAATTGTGATATCCTCATCGTCGTCATTATTATCCCACCAAAGCTAAAGTGGGGTACTAGAGTCTTACCTTTATCCTGTGGGAGTGGGAGTGGGAGTGGAGAGGATGCTTTATATGTGAACCGTGCTTATGATACTTTATTAACCAAACAACTTAACGGTTTTAACATTATTCTTGCAAAAATTATCGCCCTCGCATTGTTATTTCACTAAACGATATGTTGAATTATGTGCATAAAAACTATACCAAATAAATTTTGTTTACAGGGGTATGAACTAACGCAACGTTTCAGCTGGCAGATGCAGTTGGGGTGTAACCAGCTACATCTGTGTTAATTGTGTTCTCAACATGAACGGTTTGGTAATAACTCTGTTGCTACCTAAGCACGGTTACTACCTAAGCTCATTTTGCTACCAATAGGCTAAATTGCTACGAATGTTTTGATTTCAATCGATCAATAGTAACTTGCTACTGATTTTCAGTTAATTTTGAAGATTTTTTTTCCTGTAACTTTTCTTTAGGCCAAACAGATCGGATTCATTGAGGAAAAATAAATCTTTCCCATGCTGGCTGGCTAGCACGACCCCGCCAGGTTTATCTTTCTTGAGTAAAGGAGTATTAATAGGTTAACCGTTAATGAGTTAGCCATTGCTCTAGTGTTGTTCAACAACTAGGAGCACCTTGTCACATGTGTTGCTTTGTTGGTGTTTGTTCTACACCAAGGATCACGCGTCTTTACTTTGTACAAACATGTTACTGCCCTGCAGTATCAAAATATATTTAATGTTTGTCATAACTATGTCTTGTCTTTTAGACGTCTTTTAGGCAGAATAAAAGTTGATTGACCCAAGCTGACTACCAAAGCTGAAGATCAAACAATGTTACTCCAAAGCTGTCGCTGCAATTGTTGATCTTGGAGTTCCAGTCAATAGTTTCCTTATGGGCCCGGACATGTGGTGGTTCGGATGTGGGTTACCCCATCATCACTTTCCCCATTCTCTAGCCTAATACACTGATGTATCATGCGTGTTGAATCATGAATGTTGATGCTACCGATTCTATGAAGTATGCACATACAACCTGAGGACTTGGCAGCTGGCACCCCATTTTTGTTTTTCATGTTAGGATAGGTTACCTTAGCTAGCACCTTCATACCTGTAATAATTATATACAATAAGGTTAGTGACATTTCCATTCCTAACGAGGTTTTGTCGTAGGACGCTTATAGGTATATATTATCCAGGTAACACATGAATAGTAAGGCCTTGTCATTATCAGCTGCTGATAAACACACCAGTAAACACATTGATTATTGCTTAAGGACTTGTTTAGTTGATTTTCCACTTTGCCTTAGTATACTAGCAACATATTATAAGCCTAATCCTTGTGCTTAAGTAAATACATCTTGGTGCACCTAAAATTTGTCATTAAAACAATAGCACATATGGTCAATGTTGATTTCAGATCTCCTATACTGATATGAATTAGGCTAAGCTGCTAAGCTATTTTGTTTTTCTATCTACCTGTCGATTAAAACAAAAAATTGTTTGGTTTGCCTGTTAATGTGTGAATCATGTTTCTTTAGCCTTAAACTTATAGAAATTGAATTCTTGAATCCTTGATGTAGGATGACATGGCTGTTTCCATGGCAAAGGGATCCGAAGATTGGGTTATTGAAACATTGAACAATGACGAGGAGGCACTTGATGTGGTTGAAACTGACACCGTGGTGGGTACTAAAAGGTGCTTTATGCTTTCATATATAGTCCTTTTGAAATGTGTCTGTTTGGAACCATCATTTGACATCTGTTTATACATGAAAAAACTTGATGTTTTTTTTTTGTTATAATTCATTCATTTTATATGTTCACTATCCATTCTGTAACTAGATAGGTTATTATACATGGTTTTGAAACTGGATTTTTGGAAAGAATTGGAATTTTATTTCCCCTTTTTTGTTGTACATGATATATTGATCAAAGAACATTTCATGTATTTTCTCTCCTATTAAAGCTTATCGCTTGCTGATTTCTTATTTCAAAATTTCAAGTTCAACAAAAGTTGCAGGACCTGCTATGTACAACATGAATACTAGCGTATATTACATATTGCCATATTATAACTCACTATCTGTGAAACCATTATGTAACATTATTAAAATTCCCCATTTCCTCACTTTACTTTTTCTCTTAATTGATATGTTCAACCAGAGTACTGCAAATGATTTAGTTGAGTATGGATTCAAATAACTGTCAGAGTAATTTTGGTTTTTCCATAATTGCAGGTTGTTGATCTTTCCAATTATGGTAGGATAAGAGGTAAACTATATGATTTCTAGTTCTTCAAATCCAAGCATAACATTATCTTAGTTGCACAAACACTCATATCCTTTAGACAGACGCTTGAGCTATATTGATCTAATAAATATACAAGACATATATAAAGGAGAGAATAAGTTTTAGACTTTTAGAAGGAATAAGAAATGTTGTTGAGTAATATTCTTTGGTGTTCCCATGGGTTGGCCAAATTAACATTATCTTTCATAAACACTCATTTTCTTCAGACAAATGCACTTGAGCTATAGAGATCTAATAAAAATACAAACATCCTACAAAGGAAATAATAAGTTTTAGACTTGTAGAAGGAATAAGAAATGTGGTTGAGTAAAGTTCTTTGTTGTTCCCATGATGTTAGCTACGAATTAGAAAAGACAGAATCCAAAGAGAAGAGGGAATTTTTCATTTCATAGCTAACCCACATTCTTACACATACTAGTTAGTTATAGTCTTTAATGACTAACAACTAACTGAATTATTACAATATTACACTTTTAACCCCGTCTACTTAGCACTTATTACAATTAACATTCTAACTATTCAATTGTAACTAACAAAACTTCCCCCTCTAAAAATAATTCGTCCTCAAGAATTGAAATCTGGAAAACGAAGAACAAAATCATCCTCGTATTCCTTTGTAGCTTCTGTTATAGGCATACTAGCCCAATGAACCAACACTTGCTGAGTTAAGCGATCTCCTCGTCGAACCACACGCTGATCAATGATAGCCCTTGGTTGAAAATGAAAACGAGGATTAGTTGGTAGCGGTACAATAGCTTGATGCTCCCCATAAGCTTTCTTGAGCAAAGATACATGAAAAACTGGATGAATTTGAGCATCATCAGGTAAATCCCGTTTATAAGCTCTCGTTCCCACCTTTGCCAAAATAAGAAAAGGACCAAAATATTTGGGTCCCAATTTAGAGTGTTTAACCCGACGCATTGAAGTCTGAACAAACGGTTGTAATTTCAAATAAACCCAATCCCCAATTTCAAAAGTTCTTTCACTCCTCTTATCAGCATACTGTTTCATCCTATTACGAGCAGCTTGCAAATTGTGCTTAAGATGAACAATCATGGCCTCTCTATCTCGATGTAAAACTTCCACAACTTCTACAGTCGTGTCATGTGGAATATATGGAATATGTAATGGAGGTGGAAAACCATATATAAAGCTTCAAAAGGACTAATCTTTAAGGCTGAATGAAAAGTTGTATTGTACCACCATTCCGCCAGACTTAACCAAGATAACCACTGCAATGGTGCTTGCATACACATACAACGCAAATATGTTCCTAAACAACGATTAAGCACTTCTGTCTGACCATCTGTTTGCGGATGGTAGGCCGTAGAATGAGCTAATTGAACCCCTTGCAATCTCATAAATTCCTTCCAAAATTGACTTAAAAAAATAGGATCTCGATCGGATACAATTGTATGAGGACATCCGTGTAACTTAGACACATTATCAAGAAACACTTGAGCCACTTGAGGAGCACCATATGGATGAGCTAGGGGTATGAAATGAGCATACTTCGTTAATCTGTCAATCACCACCAAAATTGTATCTTTACCTTTAACTCTGGGTAATCCAGATACAAAATCCATTGAAATGTCAGTAAAAACATGTGAAGGAAAAGGCAAAGGTTGTAATAAACCTGGGTTTGCAACCGGCTCATACTTTGCTTGTTGACATTGAGCACATTCTTTAACAAAATTAAAAAGCTGCTTAGAACAACCCTTCCAATAAAAGATAGCTTTGATTTTCTTGAGAATAGGTACATACCCCGAATGCCCTCCTGTAGGATAAGAATGAAATATTTGCAAAATATCCTTCTTCAATTGTTCATCATTTCCCACCCATAGTTTATTATTCTTCAGCAAAAGTTCCCCATTCCAAGTGATACGAGAAGGTGCAGTACCTTGTTGACATTTCCTTATCAATTCCTGACATTGCACATCATTAATCCAAGAATCCTTTACTCTTGCAAATAATAAAGGATCTATAGTACTGATACCCATAGCAAATAAAGCTAAACCTTGCATTCTGGACAGACCATCAGCTACCAAGTTATCAGCCCCCTTCTTATAATCAATTTCATAAGTATACCCCATGAGCTTAGCCAACCACGTATGTTGTAAAGGTGTTGTAATCTTCTGTGTTAGAAGATACTTCAAACTCTTTTGATCTGTCTTAATAAGAAACTTCTTGCTTATGAGATAATGATGCCATTGATTAACCGCCATCATAATAGCCAACAATTCTTTCTCATACACTGAAAGAGACTGTTGTTTAATGGATAAAGCTTTACTTATAAAAGCTAATGGATGACCCTCTTGCATAAGAACAACACCTAATCCTTTTGAAGAAGCATCGGTTTCAATGACAAAGGTCTTTGAAAAATCTGGCAGAGCTAATACAGGAGCTGAGCTCAAAGCCTGTTTAAGCTAATCAAAAGCATTTTGGGCTTCCGGATTCCATTGAAAAGCTGATTTCTTTAGCAACTCTGTTAAAGGTCTGGCTATAACACCAAAGCCTTTAATAAAACGTCTATCATAGCTAGCTAATCCTAAAAAACCTCTCAACTGCTTAATGTTCTTAGGAACTGGCCATTTCTGCACTGCACTGATTTTATTAGGATCAGTTTGAACTCCTTTTCCCGAAATTATATGTCCCAAATATTCAACATTAGATCCAGCAAAAGAGCACTTAGACCTCTTTGCAAAGAGAGTGTTCTGTCTAAGTCGAGCCAAAACTTCTTCCAAATCCAATAAATGCTGCTGCATAGAAGGACTAAATACTAGAATATCATCAAAAAATACCAAAGTATTCCTTCTCAATAAGGGCTTAAAGTTGCATTCATTAATGCTTGAAAAGTGGCAGGAGCATTTGTGAGACCAAAAGGCATTACCACAAATTCAAAGTTCAAACAATCCTTGATGGGTCCTAAATGCAGTTTTGTGAATATCATGTTCAACCATCCTTACTTGATGATAACCAGCCCTTAGATCCAATTTTGAAAACACAGTGGCACCACCTAATTCATCCAATAACTCTTCTATTAAAGGAATAGGGAATCTATCCTTAATAGTAACTTCATTAAGTTGCTTATAATCCACACAAAATCGCCAAGAACCGTCCTTTTTTACTAGAACAATCGGTGATGCAAAAGCACTTCTGCTGCTTCTTACAATTCCAGAATCCAACAACTCCTGAGTCAATTTTTCTAAAACATCTTTTTGTGCAGCTGGATATCTATAGGCTCATTGATTGATAGATACATTTTCATCCTTCAAAACAATCTTATGATCACAATCCCTTTTTGGTGGTAATGATTTTGGTTCTAAAAATACATCCTCATATCTTTGTAATAAAGCATTCAAAGCTTTAGTAAAAATGGTTATAGTGACTGCAGTTTCATGCTGAAATGAATCAACATCTACTGATTGCAAACTAAACAGTTGTGCATCAGCTAACTGAAAAGGATCTTCCAATAATTGGTTCATTTTCTCAATAGAACATAAAGTCATAGACTTAGAGCCTACTCCTTTTAATTCAAATTCATGCTTCCCAACTTTAAACTTCATAGTCAACTCCTTAAAATTCCATACTATGTCATTAAGAGTTTGTAACCATTGAACTCCTAACACCATATCATAATTAGTCAATGGAATTAACATAACATCTGTGGTGAACCAATTCCCTTGCATAATCCATTGAAAATTTTCACACAACTGATTACATAACATTTTATTACCATCTGCTATAGTAATTTGCATTGCTGCTACTGATTTCAGAGGACACTTCATTTTAAGAGCTAATTCCAAATTCAGAAAGTTATGAGTTGACCCTAAATCTATAAGAATATGCAAAGGTTTCGTACCAATTGACCCTTTCACTCTCATAGTGGAAAAAGAATTAACTCCCAATATAGCATTCAAAGAAATGTAAGGTTCTTGAATAGGCTGAAATACCTCATTATCAACTTGGGCCAATTCATCCTCTTCTTCAATCAACTCAATTGAGAAAAGCTGCTTATTTTTACATTGATGTGCCGGGGTGTATTTCTCTGAACAACCAAAACACTCACCCTTAGCCCGTTTTTCTTCTATTTCCTTATGTGATAACCTTCTAGCAGTTATTGATTTAGGCTTCACAGAAGGAGAAGGTAATAATGGCAAATTAGTAGCCGTAGTACTTCCATTGAACTTACTAACTGTTTGTGTAGCAGAAGATGAATAAGGAGCTTTAAACGATCGAATAGGAGCAATCTGCATCATATTGATTGACTCATCTTGAATTCGTGCTAACAAGTAAGCCTCCGGTAAATTTTTAGGCCTCAACAACCTAACCGGATAACCAATCTTAGGCTTAACAGCCCTCAAAAACAAACTGACAGCATATTCATCACAAATACTAACTTTAGTCAATGCTAAATCAAATTGCTTACAAAAATCTTTAAGAATTCCTTGCTGTTTCAAACTTGCTAATGCACCCATAGCATCCTGACCCAAAGCTTCCGCAAATCTAGCAGTAATAAAACCCTTATATTCTGCCCAAGACATACCTTCGATTGAACCACCCCTAGACTGTACAAAAGATTGATGCCATAACAAAGCGATATCTTCTAAATGAACAATAGCATATCTAACCTTCAAATTCTCAGAAGTCGAATCAATTACGAAAAAATGTTCAACTCTACATAACCACCCTTCAACATTTTCACCGGTGAACTTAGGAAAATCCATTTTAGTAAAACGATTTTGATTACCGTTAAATGTCGTATGAATAGAAGTTGTACGAAAATTATCAGCCGAAGTGTGCAAATTGCCCATCGTCTGTAAGCTATTCAGTATCTCATTCATCTGAATCTCCAATTGCGACTTCAGTGCTGACATATTTTCCGCATTCTTAATTGCAACAAGTCGAATGTTCTCCTATTCGGATGAATGCTTTCCAGCAGCTGATTCCAAATGAAGCAGAGATTGATCATGTTCTTGTACGCATTGCTCCAATGTCTGATTACGAGTTGTCATGGTGATCAGAACGATGAATTACGAATTTTCCGGTGATCGGAATCAAGAGTTGCCGAGGATCGGACAGCTCTGATACCAATTTGTTAGCTACAAATTAGAAAAAAGAGAATCCAAAGAGAAGAGGGAATTTTTCATTTCATAGCTAACCCACATTCTTACACATACTAGTTAGTTATAGTCGTTAATGACTAACAACTAACTGAATTATTACAATATTACACTTTTAACCCTTCTACTTAGCACTTATTACAATTAACATTCTAACTATTCAATTGTAACTAACACATGAGTTGTCCAAACTAACATTATCATTGTTACACAAACACTCATTTCCTTAAGACAGATGCAGTTAAGCTATATAGATCTAATAAAATTACAAGACCTCCTATAAAGGAAAGAATATGTTTTAGACTTTTAGAAGGAATAAGAAAAGTGGTTGAGGAAGATTCTTTGTTTTTCCCAATGGGTTGTCCAAGTTATTTCTCAAAGCATTTCACATTACTGATCTATATCAATGTGTTACTATTGAGTAATTGTCAATTAAAAAGGAGGCCAGAAAAATAGGAGTCTATTTAGTTTTTATTTGGGCCTGTTTGCGGTGCACGCATATAATGTATATATGTGTATTGTGCCGACCCTCGAGGAGCAAAAGTAAAATTGCACTAGTTTTAAGGTTATTTTACTTGATTTTCGTGAAAATAACGTTAAAAGCGTTGGGTTGGTCGGTTAATCATGCATCATGAGCCGGGAGTCTCATTGGAAGCAATCTCTGTTCCTAAAGTGTAGGAATAAGAGTTAGTATATGTTTCCTTGTTTTTTAAGCATAAGTCTAGTATAAATAGATAGTTAGGGCTAATGTGTTTACAATTTTACATAAGTTTTTTTCCCAGCACTTCAATAAAAAACAAGAGTCATGGTCTGTTAAACCACAAAAAAACTGTGTATTATTTTTAATTCCTGCAATCTGATCCAGTTGTTCTTCTAACAATTACAAGTGTGTGATGCTTGTTATATGCCACCTTCTATTCTCATCTACTACCAAACAAATGTTATCTAAGCTAGTCTGGTTACTTTCCCCCCTTTATTTTTTATTTCCTACTGTTGTGAAGTCAGTGGAGAAGATCGTATTCAATTTCTTCATAATCAAAGTACTGCTAACTTTGAAGCACTTTCTGAAGGAGGGGTAAGTCTTTTATGTATTTATCTTAATGGGTTTGTTAATCATTTGTTGTGCTGTCTACTTTGATATTTAAACCGTTTACGTATGATAGGGTAAAATTTGTGTTGTGTTCACCTCAAATGGATTTAATTTTGAATTTTAGCTTATGGAGGAACCATTCTTTAAATGGGTTGCAAGTGACCCAAAGATCTATTTTTAATGTGTAGCACCTCCTAAATTGTTTATTTAAATAACAATTTTTTTAAATCATGATTTTAACAATTGGTAGTTCAAATTCAAAAAGCATAATTTATTTACTGGTTAACCCAACCCAATCCAACTTGGCCTTTTATATTCAGCACTAAGTATAACTAACTTCAACCTGCCCATCCTGCCAAACTGAATTTGATGTTGATTCTGAATCTTATAGGGATGCGTCACCGTCTTTGTAACTCCAACTGCTCGAACAATTGATATTGCACAAGCATGGATCATGGTAATCTTATTATTGAGTATGTTTATGTGTTGATTTAAAAGATCTCAAGGCTTACAAGTGTTTCTCTTCTCAGTTGCAGAAAACAGCAGTTACACTTGTTGTATCACCGTCAACTAGTGGTAGTATCAGCGAAATGCTCAATAAGTACGTATATACTCTTTTGAATTTCTTTATCTGGATTTCATTTCATATTTAGCTATTAAATTGTAAAATTCATCCTTCTCTGTGACCTTTAAACATACATGTCTGTTCACAAAAACGTAAAAGTTATGGCCTGAAGTTTACGTTTTCACTACTGAAATTTCTTTGATTTTAACGTCATTAATGTAGTTCTTGAAGCGAATATCAAATTGATAATATTAATACTATATAACACAAAGCTTTTTACACATCAATTTTGCTTTTGTTTATGATTTTTGTTTTGATTATTAAGTAGGGTACAACAAAGACGATGAATAATATTTGTTTTGATTTTTTGTTATGGTTCTTGTTTTAATTGGTTTCATTTATCATTAATAGATTAAATCTTCATTTTTGGTTTTGATATATCTTAGTAATGAAGATGATGAGGAATTTCTTACCTAATATGTCCTTTCTTGTTGTGACTACAAAATAAACCTCACCTTGACACTTCTCTTTGTTGTTCAATTGTATCAATAAAAAGGTGATCCTTATGTGGCCAAGCATGGTTGTAAAAATCCTCAACTAGGCCGATTAATCGCTAGTCCCCTAAGGCCGACCAGGCCCGACTATCCGATTAGGCCGATTAATCCCTAGTCCCCACCCCACTGACCGACTAGCGACTAGCGATTTCTACAACATTGTGGCCAAGTAGGTAGGTTGATTTTTTAATCTCCTAAATTTTCATGGTGGTGGTTTTGATTGTGGTGTTAATATGAAGGTGTTAATATGAAGGATGGTCTTATTGTGAAAATTAAACATTAATGCCATAAGTTGTAATGTCTTTGGCAACCAACACTATCAATGAAAGTTGTATTTAACTTGAATCCTAGTAGTTTTTTGGTGAATCGTAATTAAGTAAAGACATTGAACTTAGAATTAAGCTTAACTATGGACAGAACACGCATTCACTAAGTTCATGACTCATGAGTGAAATGTTGATGCTTCTTAACTCTTGCGACCTAAAAACAAAATGAAAGAGAAACTGTGATGGCAACCAGGGTCTGGACAGAAACAGTATACCTGAATTAAGGAATGATAATCAGCAACGAAGTTGTATGAATTACAGTCACACCACTCGTGAGCTTCGTTGAGCAGAAAATCAATCAATCAATCAACGTACTCAGTATATCCCGCCATTAGCATGCTAAGGCAGGGTCTGAGGAGGGTGAGATGTAGACAGCCTTACCCCTACCCCGTAGGGGTAGAGAGGCTGCTTCCAGTGAGACCCTCGGCTCATGATGCTTGATCAACCGTCCGAAACGATTTTAACGTTATTTTCACTGAATAAGTAAAATAACGTTAAAATTAGTGCAATTTTACTTTTGCCCCTCAAGAGTTGTCGACACATATATACATTAACGTTAAAATAACGTTAATCTCCTGCCAAAAATGAGAATAGCAAGGAAAATAATATTCCCTATAAACAGAAAATAATTTTCTTCAAACTCAAAAGTCCCTTCTCATTGTATTCGTTTCCAGTACATATGGTGAAAAGGAACACTACCACCCACGTCGTTCTCCACTTTTGGAACTAAACAAGTGACAACTAAATAATAAAATAAAATAAAGTAAAAGAAATACAAAATAAACAAACTGTGGAATAGAACATGTGGATAAAATAACAAACAACTTTTTGCTTGAATGCGTCTGCTGGATCAGGCTGATCCATTTCTGACTTGGGCTTGCAGTCGATACGCTTGGGCTGCTCTCTAGTGGGCTGTGACCGACCAACGTATCAAATTGTGTAATCTTTGTAGCTTGACCGTGGTTTGGGTTTTTCTTGTCTATCTAATTCCTAGCTTAAAAGGAATTTTAAAGTTTCTGCATTCTTGGATTTTATTGTTTTTTTCCTGTTGTCAAAATGAGCATACTTCAACTATGTGTGATTTGTGTAGGTATATATTTTTTTCGGACAAGGTGGAAATTCAAGATATCAGTGACAAGACATGCTTGTTTGCACTTGTGGGGCCCAAAAGTAATCAAGTATGGCTTCAATGAACTTCAAACTAAATTATCATGTTCAAATATATGTAAATTGTACTTTCTTTTATCTTCTAAAGGTGTAGTGATTTTAATATTGCAATCTTTGGCATTCTAACAGGTAATGATGGATCTAAATCTTGGTGATCTTATTGGAAAACCTTATGGCTCGCATAAGCATTACAATGTAAATCAATTTTGTGAGAGGAAATCCGCAATATCTTTTGAACTTACTCTTTTCATATATTGACATCAATGGTTCTTAATTATAAGTTATGCTTCCAAACAACAATATGAGTCTGATTGTTTGTATTAGACTAGCTATGTATTTAACCTTAATTATAGTTTAAGATGTATTTGTATACAATACCTTTATGGTTTATCTTCCCAAACAATAGGAGAAAGTGAGAAACAACTTGCCTTCCTAAACTATAATTGCTCATAACGACTAGGCCATCGCCATAGTTTGCTTCTCACATCATTAGTTCGCATTTAATAGGCAAGTCTATGTCTAGAATATCACCATAAAACACCACCCGCGTTCGGTGATGTGCCGACATTATCTGTCTTTTAAAGCTTTAAAAATACATTAGACTTTAATCCCCATTGTCACCATGGTTTTAATTGTACCTATAACCACAACTAGGAAAAACGGCTCACAACTCCCACAAGCTCGTCGTTACCCTGTCTTCCATGCTAAACAAAGAATGTGGAAGTTGATTAATGATCAAATTGTTGATATCCTTACAAAGCCATTGCCAACTTTGTTTTAAAAATAGCTTGTGAGGCATGAGGCACACGCAATAAAACGCCTCAGCATCTTGAGGCAGTGCCTCATGCACATGTGGCTCAATGTTGGTTGACACGGATCAGGATGGGGGTATGTAAACAAGCAAAGAGATGAAGAGACTATAAATGGTTTACATCAAATAGGGGCCAATATGTAGAAAGCATGAGAGAGATGCAGATGTTGGTTCTAGTGTTATACATAAACCTTATTGGTTGTGCATAGAGCAACCCTTGCATATGTGAGGCCATTGCCTCTTGCCTCACGCCTCGGCTTTTGAGGATTAAACGCCTGGGAGTGCCTCGCACTTTTTAAAGCCAAAATTGCCAACTCCTGTATTTCTCTCTTTGTGGTCCAAGCTATATGTCACGCCCCATCCTTAGCTTATAGGGGTGTATTAGACAAGTTATGTTGTCTGTCAACTAGGATGATCAGATTTAATTAATTATCTTCATATCTAGTCTATAATCAATCAAAACACAAATAGATGAACTGAAATGTTGTAAACGATACTCAATATATGCATGTCTATGTTTAAAAGGTAGTTCATTGCCTTCATAACCAATTTCCCTTTGTAGAGGGGTTGGGGTTTAAATCCTTCATTTTCTATGAGAAATTTTCAGAATACCTTATAATATATGCAGGTTGGTGGTAATCCATTAACGGTGGCAGTGGGAAGCGTGATATCTGAAGGAGGTTTCTCACTGTTAATGTCACCAGCAGCTGCAGGATTGATCTGGAAAACTCTTTTGAGTTGTGGTATAACCCCGATGGGTTCTAATGCATTGGAAACATATAGAATTCTCCAAGGTTTGGATCTTACTTTACTCCCTTTTTCCTAACTGTATATTAATTATAGAAGTAAGGAAATTTAAATTCCAAACAAATAATAGAAAGGCCTATTAATTACACACATAAGTATTAGAATTTAGAACCTAAAAAATAAAATATTTTCTCTCACAAAAGGAGTCCAATTCTCGATATGGAAACTCATACTTGTTAGCTTTTATGACTTAAGAAGTATCACATGTATAAAACATGTAAAACTATAGCGGTAGAAACATATAGAGAACTAAGTTTTTCTCCTTCGCGTGTTTGTGTGGGAACTTCTGCAAGTATGTTTTTTCTAATAAAAATAGGAGTTTACCAGCTGCGAATTACTGCGGTAACCAACACGATCCTGAATTCATTACATTAATAAGAAAGAAACGCCGCAAAACCTAAAAGCATACTCTTTCGTAAAGCGATCGTCAAGAAATCCGAATGTTAAAAGAAAAATAAACGCTCACAAAATGACAAAAAAGCCACTAAATAATTATAATAAAAAGTTTAAAATTGATTAGTTTCCACATAACCATAGTTCTACCATCCTCCATCAGTTTTTATGTTAGTTTCAACTTTTATATATATACATTCCACAGGTAGGCCAGCACCTGGTAGTGAGCTTACAGATGAGTTTAATGTTCTAGAGGCTGGTCTATGGAATGCAATTTCTTTGAACAAAGGTGCTTCTGTCATTCTGGTGTTTTCCAGGCTTACAGATGTTTTAAGCAGTTAAATTTAACAAAACATTCATCAGGCTGTTATAAAGGACAAGAAACGATTGCCAGATTAATCACATATGATGGCATCAAGCAGAAGTTGTGGGGCATTCAACTTTCATCCCCAGTGGAACCTGGCAGTCCAATTACAGTTGATGGAAAGAAGGTATTAGCTTTCATTCAATCATTTTTGCTACTTTGGGTTATGTTTTGTCTCTAACTGGTTAATGGGTTAAGTTGAAGGATTAACAAAAAAAGGAAAGGGTCAAATGATTTGCAAGTCATCTCAAAAGTGTTAAAATTCATGAAAACCTTCTGTATAGGTTTACAACAAATAAAGGGAAATGGACGGTTCGGTTACACCGTCACTTCCAAATTCAAACCATGAATCGAACCATATAAAGCTCAAACATGCCAATTTGCTATGGTTTGGCCTTTTGGTAGGTTTCAACTGTTTATGATCACCCCTAGTTTACATTTTAGACATGGTAAGTAGTTCTGCGTTCAAATATATTAGAACTAATGAAATATCCATAAATTTGACCTGTTGTTATCATGAATGAAAACAAGCACATTCACGGAAATATAAACTTTTTTACAAAAGCATCTCATGTAAATTTATTTAATCTAAGTTCATTTTTTAAAAATAATTTTAATCATTTTTTTTCAGTCTATACAATGTCCAAAATTGTGTTTTAGATGTAGAATACCATATAGCAACAACCACCACCATACATATGTATATTATCCATGAGCCATCTTTATCGGTTTTATAATGTTGTTACAAACTTACGATTTTGATTTTTCAAAACTTGTTCAAACCGCCAAACTAAATGTTTTGGCCGGTCTTGCCAAAGCCAAACCGGCTGGTTTGGTTTACCTTTTCTGAAACTTTAGTTAGCAGTTCAGGCCAGAGTTTTGGTCAAAACCGCCAAGCAAACCATGAACACCTTTAACTATCATAAACTACCGCAACATTTTTGCAGATAGGAAAGTTGACGAGTTACACGGCAGGGAAAGGGGGAAATGACCATTTTGGTTTAGGTTATATCAAGAAGAAAGCCGCTGCAAAAGGGGACACAGTTATCATTGGAGACGATATATTTGGGATAGTGGTAGATGTTCCTTATCTTGCACATCAACAACCTCCTGTTTTGAATCCAAAACCATAATTTCTTCCATCAGTAAGGTCCCAATAGATGTCATATATTGTTTCGTGTTCACATATGGTTTTGAGAAGAACATGCTCGTAGTACAAGGCGTCGCACACAGGTTATAATTTTTATCATGTTTATGTTATTCATAGACTTTTGATTGTCATAAAATCCGGGACTAAAACACAAAAATATCAGTCTTGCTTGGAATAAATTTGGCAACCATGTTTTTCTGGGTTGTTTGATAGTCTTTTAATCTGACTTGGTTTTCAAGCCTCTTAATAATTAATTTAAAAACATATGTTAAATTATTCAGAACTCTTACCAATTAAGGAGCTATTTGTCAAACATCCTCTTGGTATTTTGGTTAAATGATTTATGACTAAATTTAATAAGCATATGCACAAATTAGGCATTATCAAATCTACCTACGCATGTTTTGCTTATCATCAAGCTAACACTCCATGTAAACAAAATTACATCGCTTGACTAACACTACAAAACAATTAACAACAATCAAAATTGTTTTTTTTCCCCCTTTTAATATCAATCAAACAATTAACATCAATATAAATAACCAAGAAGCCATTAACAGATAGAAATTTATGAGATGTATATAACAATCAAAGGAGGTTATAATAGTTTTTTTTCTCTGTTTTTTTTTCTTTTTGCATTTACTGGCTACACAAAAAAAATTAACTTATTGATCTCTTTATTATTAATTTTATTAGTATTTAAGAAAATTTATAAACCTAATGCTTTATATGAGCTAATTATCTCGTTAAAGAGACTTTTTTATGTTATGAAAAAATGTTTTAGAAATCATTTGGTAAGACCACCAACTGCACTAATGACTAACCTATTGCTTACCAACTTAAATAACTCACAAATAAAACCACGCACATCAGGAACATTACTTTTTTACATTTGGGGCTAATTACTTGGGTTAGATGACTCATAGTTAACCAAAAGGCTTCTAGCCTAATGGTTACTTTCTTAACTTCTCTGTGAGATGTATTGGGTTCGAATTAGAGCTGACATATATTTGTTGAGGCAAGACATATTTGGGTTCGAATAAGGGCGTTGCCCCAAGCGTCAAATCAGAAGAGGGTGAAGAGACGGTTGTGTGTCTATGTTCCAAGTTGTTAAAAAAAAAAGATGACACATAGCACATAACTATAAGCTACTTTAAACGTTTCTTAAATTTCATGATATTTAAGATAAAAGGTGCATATTACTCGTGGTTTCCAACATGTCACGTTTTATTTTCATATTTTTAACTCCCTCTCGATTCAAGTTATTTTTATCTTAACATGCTTATTTAATGAGAATCTGTTATGTGTAGTTACATGGATGTCTTTTAGTGAGGAGTATACATTTTTTTAGTCATATTTTACCTTTAATCTATTGTATTTTTTTTGTAATTTTTTTTATGTTTAGTACAATAAGAAACCGTTAATCACTGGTAATTAATTTCTAACTGTTCAAGTTTTCAGTTCTTCGAATGTTATTATTTTGGTGGTATTCGTGAATAAGTTTAGATTTATTTTTGATAATTGACATCAAAGACACATACAACTTAATTCAAAGAAGGTGATCATTTGGTTTTTTTTTTTTTAAGTTTATTTTTAATTTTCATTTTCATTTGTTGGTGTATACAAAATGTTGTGTTTTGGCATGTAAATGAACTGAACATTTAGTGAACCGTTTATTGATCGTTCAGCTAAAGTTCGTTCATGTTCGTTTATTTAACTAAACAAAAGAACATTGACAAAATTTTTTTTTTTTTTAACTAAAAGAACAAACATGAACACGTCTCATTCGTTCATTTACTTTTGTGAATGTTCGTTTATGTTCGTTTATAATTTTTGTTCATTATCTACATTGAGCTTAATTGAAGATTTTGCACTGTTTATGATTAAGTTGAATTGGTGACTTGAAGTTGGTGTTTTACTTTTGAAATTATGTATTGAACTTTATTTTAGATGTTTCTTTTTCACTGTTGATGATGATTGCATTTTTAAATATGTTTATTATGGTTTTAAACATTGTTTGTTTATATATGTTTGTTCAATAATGGTCTTTTTTGTTTCTTTATTATGTTAATTTATATTTGTTCAGTTAGGTTTGTTTAATTATGTTCGTCTATGTTCAAGAGCTATTTATTATACTTTTAACGAACGAACATAAACATGAAACCCCTATTTTAAATGTCATGTTCGATCGTCTGTTCGGTTAAAGTTAAACACAGAACACCAACATGTCATGTTCGTTTTTTTGTTTATTTTTATAATATATATATATATATATATATATATATATATATATCGTTGTGTTGGGGTTTCCATTTTATTATTACTAGTTTCAATTGAATAGGGGCTATGTAAAATTTTTTGTTTTATTTTATAAAAGTTTTGATTTTGTTTAGTAAAATTTTAACGATGTTAATTTGTTTAAGTTTAATGTGTCATAGCACAAGTATGTTTAGGTTTTTACTGTAATATTCTGAATATCACATACGCCTTTGAATTTGATGCAACGTGCAAGTTCGCATACAAGTTTTTATTATTATTTTTTACATTAAATTTTGAAAATGTTAATTCCTTTGGTGGTTTACTAAATTTTATGTCGTTCAAGGCACAAGTTTTTTTTTCTAAGGTTGCATTAACGTTTATGCTTAATATTTTATTAAAATCATCCCGCCCTATCATGCGCTTTTCAAAAAGCTCGGGGCTTGTTCGAAAAAAGTTTGGCTCAAAAAGAGTTCAGTTCGAAAAGAGCTCGGCTCCAAAACAACTCGTTAATAACAAGCCGAGCCCAAGCCCGGGTTGGCTCGACTCAAGGTCGGCACGTGGCTCGACTCATTGGCTCGGCTCGAATTATAATATATATATAGGGTATGGTTCATTTGTTAACTCATATTTATTGCGTTAACCGAATAAGTATATTTTATTACTTTGGGATTCACATTAAAGTAAATATAAAGGTGTAGTTTTTTTTGTATTAATGTAAGTGGGTCCTACATTAATTCTAGGGATAATATCATATATCGCCTTATTAAACATCAAAATTACATATATCCTCAATGTTAAATTAAAATTACAAATATTCTCATGTTCCAAGATTGCCCCTTAGTAAGGAGAAATATGTAAATTATTTTTAGTTAGTTCATTAAGGGTATAATAGGAAATACATAGTTCGGTTTTTAATGAAATAGATAAATATGTAATATATATGGTTTAGAAAGGAGAAATATGTAATTTAGTTTTATGATTGGGTAAATATGTAATAAATGGATTTAGCAAGGGGATATATGTAATTGACCCTTAATTCTATTAATTAAAAAAAACCTACACGTTTCGATTTACTTTAATGTGGGCCCCAAAGTAATAAGATGTAGTTATTCGATTAACGCAATAAGAAGGGGTTAACAATTGATAATTTCCATATAATCTTGGATTTTTTTTTAACATCATTGTAAGACATCTACAACACTTTCTTCTTTTATGGGTTCGCGAAAATTAATCACCGTTTAAGACGTAATATCATTGTAAGTTTTAGGCCTAAAACATTTGCAGTGTTGTAAGTGAAAAATCGACAACGTTGTTACGTCTTAAACAATGATGAATTCGCAAACTCATAAAAGAAGAAATTGTTGTATATATCTTATAATGATGGTAAAAAATCCAATATTTGGCTTCATCTTGGTAAAGTTATCCGGGTTAATGCTTTAAGAGTGAGTTGTTATTTGAACATTACCGTATATATATATATATATATATATATATATATATATATATATATATATAGAGAGAGAGAGAGAGAGAGAGGAATGTTCAAGAGAAAACTCATAATTTTAGAAAAAACTAGAATCCACCGATCAAATAATTTCTTTTATATCTAGGGGATGATTTGAATGTTAACTTCGTCTTAATTCGATAGATGTATAACTAGATCCTAATGGTTTAAAATAAATTGAAAAGATGATCCAATGGCTTATAAGAAAACTGCATTTAATATTTGTATTCTTTAATTCAAAAACAAATAAAAAAGGCAAAATAGGAATTTTGTATTCATACAAAAGCTGCAAGAACGGCATTTGGTCAAAATTATTGCTTTTGTTGTTGTACCTCTTGTACTTTACCATCATTTCCCACATTTTTTAATTTAATCACCGCTTTCAAAACCTAAAAATGTAATTAATGATCAAAAAAAGGAAATAATTTTTAATAAAGTGATAAAATGTGGAATTAATGAATTTTTATCAAGTAAATAAATCATTACCTCGTATAAATAAAGAAACAACAAATTACATCAATGTAAGTTAAGAAATGGGTTGGGTTACCCTAAATAGGGCCTTTAACATAAAAAGGCTAAGAAACCATCAACACCGTCGGATTGCTTAGATTTAGGGCCCAAATTCACGCGGTGGCATAATTGTAAATACCACGGCGTTTTAATCCGAGAAAAGGGTAAAACCGTCAAACGGTTTAGTTTTTTCGTCTTCTACACGCCTGCGAACTTCTCCCTCCCAAAACACAGTTTTTCAAAAATCCATCAAAAACCGTCGCGATGTCTTCATCAAAGCCCGAAATTGACCCTAATGTGTTCGTCTCAGAGATCATTGTCAATGATTCTAGTGATTTACAACAGTCTATCCACGTTTCGGCGCTGGTGGAGCAAAAAACAGCCGAAATGACGAACGAAGCACCAAATAATGGTACAATATCAACATCAATCCTAACGATTGTGTTTTCCAACATCTACGTATGTTTAAGTCAGATATTATCTTCAATGTGTAACAAGTCAGATATTGTATAATGTTTAAGTAGTGGGATTGTGTAATAGTGTATGTAATCATCAAATTTTCAGTTGTATTGTGTAATAATTAAAATATGTAAAGATGTAATGTGTAATGTGTATTCTGTTGTGTAATAATTGATGTAAAGATCTATTGTGTAATGTGTATTGTGTAAAATGTGAGGCTGAATTCTCCTCCCTTTGTAAATGATTTATCAATTCTGTCATAATTGATGTGTCTTCTGTAATGTTTAGGGTATTTGAATGGCCCTGTTTTGTTATAATTTTTGTCACATAGGATGTTGTTTGTGTAGTGTACATTGTATGTGTAATGTGTAATGTTTGGTGTGTAAAATTTGATGTTGAGCTTGTTTTGTTGCGTCTGTGATATTATGGAGCTTGAAATGTACTATGTCAATTGTGTAATGTGTATTGTGTCTTATATGAGGCTGAATTCTCCTCCCTGTGTAAATGATTTATCAATTGTGTAATAATTGATGTGTCTTCTGTAATGTTTAGGGTATTTGAATGGCTCTGTTTTGTTATAATTTTTGTCACATAGGATGTTGTTTGTGTAGTGTACATTGTATGTGTAATGTGTCATGTTTGGTGCGTAAAATTTGACGTTGAGCTTGTTTCGTTGCGTCTATGATATTATGGAGTGTAACATCACTGTATTTCAGGCATTTCATTACATAAATATTTGTATTGTTAAGACCTGATATGATAATTGGTAATTACTATGAATTATTGGATGTTATTATCATTGGTATACATTATTGAGAACGTATATTATCATAATGAGCATAAACCATGGGAAGTCTAGTTTGAAACACAACTAAACAGAACCAGAGAGTTTATTGCAATTGAATTAATATGATATGGCTCATTGATTGGGAATGATAGTGGTATGGGATTCTATAACCAAAGATAGGCAAGGATATAATCATGGTCTATCGAAGAGGTGGTGGGATGGCGGCTGAAGCAATTGCGACTGACTTCTACGTATGCCCTATACATAAACCATATTCGGTTTATCATGATTATATCAGTGTTGAGTATTTGGTGAGGAGAATCCGAGGTTTTGGTTTGGAATGGCAAAGGTTTATGAGTTGGTTATTGGTTGGTTACTAAACATAGTCAATGACACATGGTCATGGTTTATCGAAATGGTGGTGGGACGGTGGCTGGAGAGGTTGCGACCTACTCCTACATATGCCCTATACATAAGCTTATTTCGGTCTATCATGGGTGTGTCAGTGATGTGGTTTAGTGGGATTTGGATTGGGAAATTATAATAATCAAAATAATTAAATAATGAAAGCATTATTGAAAATAATTACGCGATGGTGAGGTTACGAATATAATTTAAACACGAATGTTATTTCAGAAATATTAACTTAATAATGTATTCACGTAGGTGACGATTCACACAAATATAATTATTAGGAATAATATACTGAAACGATATTCCATAAATCGTAAATCGAATTGAAATACGATACGAACGTTGGATTCGAAAAGGTGACGATCTTTACGAATACGTACGTGAGTAACGCGCTTCAACGAGATAACCGAAATAATATCTAACGATATTAAATTAAGAAAAGGAATTTAAAAACATTTATTAAGAATTACAACCTTAGACGGATCCGAATAAATCGTTTTATTAAATAAATAACTTAACGAAAACAAATGAAATTATTTTATCAAAACGAAATCAAATTAAAACTATTTTGTAAAAACGAAATCTAATTATTTAAACGATTCATGTTTTGAATATATTTTACGAGAAAAACCGAGCATCTAATATTTTTTAACGCGAAATAAACGAGACCGAGCACGTGGGAACGAAACGAGATATAAGAGAGATGAACCACTTCATCTCTTTCATTTTCACAATCTCTTTCTCTCTCTAAACCCACATTCCCGTCACCCTACTCTCTCTCTACCTTCTCTCTAGAATATCTTCTTCAAAACTCAACCATTTCAAGAAATATTGGTGCCAAATCGTTCATACGGATGAGTAGAACAAGAATCCATGAATATTTCGAGCATTTAATCACGATTTGAAGGTAGATCGTTCACTTTACTTTTTGGTTTTTACACATATAGAAACCGGTTATTGTCACCACCTTTTTAAACGATTTTACACATTGTAAAACCTAAAACGAGCTAATATGAGTATGAGGAAGTCATGGGAACGACCTGCAACTAACCAGGATCGAAGAGGATGATGATGAGCAGATGGTTCGCTAGAAAGCAGATCGGCCGAACCTATGGTGGTCGATAGTTATGCTGGCCGAACCTGGAAACCACGAACCAAGAGCTGCGAACCCAGCTTCACGAGCCTAGAACCTAATGTTGTTGCGAACCTCTCTCGGCCGAACCTTGTGCCAGCCGAAGTTTCCATCCACGAACCAAGGCTTCACGAACCCTAAATGGGCGAACCTGATGCATGGCCGAACCTGGTGCATGGCCGGACCTCCCATTCCAGCGAACCTTCCATAGCTTCATACCCTTTGGACAACGAACCTTCTGGTGGCAAACCTAGGGGTGGCTGCGAACCCTAAGAAGCCGAACCTAAGGTGTAACCGGACCCCAAGGTTCGCTGGATCAAGGGCTATCGAACCTATGTTTTCGAACTAGGGTTATGGGTGAACTAAAGAGCATGGGAAATTATGTATACCCATGCATGCATGAAGATTATAAGGACCACCACCTTTTTCACATTATACATAGGTTTTAAATCATGCAATTACAATAATGTGAACATTTTATGTGAATAACCTAAGTATAACTTTCTTAAATATAAACTAGATTTTAATAACTTAAATCATGATGGTCAAATTAATTGAACGTGCATGCATGTATAGATATGTGCAGGGTTAGGATTATCACCTCGGAGTATACATATCTACGGGGGTGCACACAAGACTTCACTTTTAGTTTATCATCACTATAAATAAAAACCAAGCAGTTTAAATTATATTTTGACGATAATGACTTCCGTAGCAGCAAGTATCATTTTAACTTAGATAAAATAAACTAAGTTAATGATATACTTATGGATTTAAGATAAACACGTATAGACACTTAATTATGATCAAACTTACGTACTTATGAACGCGAAACATACGATAAATACATGTTGATTGAGTTGCTTTTGATTTCACATACGTGAGCGCGCATACTACAGAACAATGAATCTAAGGAATTCAGGTGAGTTCTCCTAACCTCCTTTTTAAATCATTTTGTTTTTAAACTCGGAGGTGGAACATGTATACCAGAATTTTAAATATTATTTTGATAACACATGGGTGACACCTGGTGTAACATCACTGTACTTTAGGTTGTCCGTACATCCGTACGATTGTACTGTTACGACCTGAGATTTTGTAATTATTAATATTGACACATTACTTGATGATTATCATTGTTACTGGTATACATGATTACAACATATTATACACGTAAACCATGGGAAGTTTAGTTGTAACTCAACTAAACAGAACCAGAGCGTTTATCGCAGTTACATTATACGGATTATGAATATGGTTTGGAAATGGAAAGGGGATTTAAGTTGGTTGTTGTTGGTTGCTAAACATAGTCAAGGACACATGGTCATGGTTTATCGAAATAGCGGTGGGACGGTGTAGGGGAGGTTGCGATCTACCTCTGCATATGCCCTATACATATGCATATTTCGGTCTATCATGGATGTGTCAGTGACTAGGGTTTAGTGGGTTTTGGTTTGGGAATGATAATATTAAAGTTAATAAAAAATGAGAATTAATTACGCGATGGTGAGGATACGGGCATTATTTAAACGAGAATATTAATTCATAAATATTAACCTAATAAATGTATTCGTGTGGGTGACGATTCACACGAATATAATTATTAAGAATAATATTCTGAAACGATATTCCATAAATTGTAAATCAAATCGAAATACGATACAAGCGTTGGATTCGCAAAGGTGACGATCTTTACGAATACGTACGCGAGTAACGCATTTCGACGAGATAATAAAATAATTAATTATGATATTAATTTAATAAATGAAATATAGAAACGTTTATTAGGAATCACAACTTAAATTTAATTCGAATAATCGGATAATTTAAATAATTAAATTAACGAAACGAAACAGAATTTGTTTTACGAAATAATTTATTTGAAATCATTTCATTTATAATTATTCTTTTATAAAAATTAAATATAATTATTTAAACGATTTATATTCCAAATATTATTTACGAGAATAACCGAGTAATTATTTTTGGGTAATCACGATAAAAACAAGACCGAACACGCGGGAACCACACGCGATATAAACAAGAAAGCCACCACCTTCCTTCTCATTTTTACAAAATCACTTCTCTCACTAAAACCTTCAAAATTCGTCACCCTCACAATACCCAACTTCTCTCTACGATTACGAGCTCGTTTCTTGACGGAATCGCGTGATTCTTGGCCCTAAACGACCACGAGATCAAGGAGAACGAGGAAGTACAAGAAAATCTTGCGTTTGTTTAACATTTCAGGGTAAATCTGAGCTTTTGTTTCGGTTTTTGTTAAAAACGTTATTAGAACATGGATACCCGCTTATACATGATTTCTTTAGTTTTATATGTGTTGATCGAGTTAGTATGAACATAAGAAGGACCATATCAGATCTTAGAACCTGAAAACTCAATGGTGTCAAGGGTGAGTAGCTAGGGACGTTGTAGGGTTCGTGGGATGCTTTGGGCCGAACCTTTCAGCCGTCACACCAAGGGCCTACGAACCTGCGGCCATAAACATCATGATGGCCGAACCCTCCCATGCTGCTAACCCTAGCCGAACCTTCCTGGCCAGCGAACCTTCGAGGATACGCTACAGAGCCACGAACCTTGCTGAGCAAGTCAGGGAGGAGCGAACCTTGGCCAACTTGCATGGACACCGAACCTTCCTTCTTTGATGGGCCGAACCTTTTTACATCGAGGAACCCAGCGAACCCATGGTCATCTGGCCGAACCTTGGTCAAGCCTTGTTGGGGCGAACCTTGGACCAATTTAGCCGAACCCTACCTGTGGGATTAGACGAACCCTTCCTGCCTAACAACCTGGCCGAACCTTTATGGGTTAGAGCCGAACCTAGGGAGAACCGGCAATAGGTTCGCTGGTGTCTAATGGCCAACATAAAAATTAGGGTTCGAAATATGGGTAGATGTTGAACAAAAACAGATTTAAGGCTAAGCACAATCATGCATGCATGGGTATTCAAGGATCACCACCCTTTTTGCTATAACAAAAGTAAAATGATAAGTTTTGGGTTATAGGTTATATACATCGAAATATTTTATATGACTAGCTTAAGTATAACCTCTTAAAACCCAAAGCTCAAATTTTAATAACTTAGAATGATGGTGGTCAATTAAAATAAACATACATGTATACGATGAGGTGTACATGATTAAAGTTATTGTCTTGGGATATACATAACCATGGAAAAACACCTATAGATAGCTCAAATAATTATTCTAATGAAATGACTTAAAATAACAAGTCTAAATCACAATGTTATGATAGTCATTGATAAGCCTTAAGTGTTACAAGTTAAGTTTTAATAACTAAAATAAATAATTAAACACTTAAGGATTTAGAAATGGTTACTTAATTAAATTAGAATGCATATATTTATAAACACAAACACATAATACTTACAGATCATTGAGTTGTTTGGATTTCACGTACGCGAGCACGCATACTACAAGAACACTGATTCTAAGGACTCAGGTGAGTTCCCATAACCTCCCTTTCTTTAAACTGTTTTGTTTTAAAACTCGGAGGTGAAACATGTATACCAATTTAAATATTATTTTGATAACACAAGGATAATACCTGTTTATCAATATGATATTCACTTTATAGAATTATCATTAATTATGGATTATCTCTTATCATTATTTATCCGTGTAACATTGTCATTGACTTCGGTCAATAACAAAGATTACACGCATTGTCACTTGGATTATCACAACTTCGTGAATCGTTGCCTTTAACTTCGGTTAATTGCTTTGATCTCATGTATTGTCACGTGGTTAGCCACCACTCCATGGATCATGTCTTTAACTTATGTTAATTACATAATGTCCATGTATTGTCACAGATACTCTTAAAAATATTGTTGTTGAGATTGGTTGATTGGTGATGTGTTTGATTTTCTATTATTGTCTATGATTACCTAAGATTGACTATGACTTAACTGATATGTGATTATGTGTTTGATTGAATGTTTGATTGTTGAATTGGTGGATGTGTTGGATTATCTCCTACAGGTACTATTGTGGAATTTCTCAGATAAACTATAAGTTTTTATACTCATTTTTCTAAACTTTTTATAAAACCATTTTTCAAACATAAACTTTTAAAATCATTTCATAAAAACACTTTTAAGTATAAAAACTTATGATTACTCACCAACTACTTCGTAGTTGACACTTGATTTTCTTACATGTTTCAGGTGATGGGGACAAGTAGGATGAAGAGGATGATCTCTTCTATTTTGGACATCATCACATAGGATTCTTGGACTTAGCTAATTAACTAAATTTCTGGCGATTAGAGTTTAGTTAGTTTAGCTAAATCTTTTGTGTATTTGATGTATTTAATTCATGATGAACATGATTTTTGTGTAAACATTAAATTGGTTTGATTGATATGTGATGATTTAATTTAGATGCCCACGAGCTTTTGAACAATCTACACATCCCTCGTGGCATCCCGACGTTTCCGCCATCGGTCGGGGTGTTACACCTGGATTATCAATATGATATTCATATTATTGAATTATTATTGATTATGGATTGATATGGATTATTATTACTCCGTGAGTCATTGTTGGTTGAGTTGACTTAGGTCCTCCGCAATGATTGAGTTACTGTTGGTGAGTTGATTTCGGTCCTCCTCAATGATTCCACTGTTGGTTGAGTTGACTGCGGTCCTCCGCAGTGCATGTATTGACACTTATACTATTTAGGAATATCATTGGTTGAGTTGACTGAGGTCCTCCGCAATGATTCCGTCGTTGATTGAGTTGACTGAGGTCCTCCGCGATAACTTATATTGATATGATTATGGTGAATGTTGATTATTGACTTGATGTGTTCGGTTGAGATTGGTTGAATATATGTGGATGATTATTTGTGATTATTTTAATTATGTGATTGTTGTGTTTGTGTTTGTGTGTTGGCAGTGATGGATTACCTCGCAGGTGCACATGTGTATTTTTCTGGAAAATTATAAACCTTTACAAACACTTGTAAACATTTTTGAAACATAAAAACTTATGATAACTCACCAACTACTTCGTAGTTGACACTTGATTTTCTACATGTTTCAGGGAATGAAGAAAAGTAGGTTGAGAAGGATGGTCTCACATTTTGGACATCATCACTTAGGGTCTTGGACTTAGGTAAATTAACTGGATTACTGAAGACTAGTGTTTAGTTAATTTAGCTAATCTTTTGTGTAAATTTATGTAACTATATCATGATGAACATGATTTTTGTGTAATTACTTTGGTTGATTAAATTGATATGTGATGATTTATATAGATGCCTACGAGCTTATGAACAATCTACACATCCCTTGTGGCATCCCGACGTTTCCGCCATCGGTCGGGGTGTTACATGGAGTTTGAAATGTACTATGTCTATTGTCTAATGTGTATTGTGTCTTATATGAGGCTGAATTCTCCTCCCTTTGTAAATGATTTATCAATTGTGTAATAATTGATGTGTCGTCTGTAATATTTAGGGTATTTGAATGGCTCTGTGTTGTTATAATTTTTGTCACATAGGATGTTGTTTATGTAGTATACATTGTATGTGTAATGTGTCATGTTTTGGTGTGTAAAATTTGATGTTGAGCTTGTTTCGTTGTGTCTGTGATATTATGGAGTTTGAAATTTACTATGTCCATTGTGTAATGTGTATTGTGTCTTATATGAGGCTAAATTCTCCTCCCTTTGTAAGTGATTTATCAATTGTGTAATAATTGATGTGTTGTCTGTAATGTTTAGGGTATTTGAATGGCTCTGTGTTGTTATAATTTTTGTCACATAGGATGTTGTTTGTGTAGTGTACATTGTATGTGTAATGTGTCATGTTTTGGTGTGTAAAATTTTATGTTGAAGTTGTTTCGTTGGGTTTAATATTATCGAGTCTGACTTGTACTATGTCTATTGTGTAATGTGTAATCTTTAATGTGTAATGTGTTTACTTATTGTGTAATGTGTATTTTAACTGTTATTTCTTTTTTGTTACAGCTAATCAAGATTATGAGATGTTAGAGTCTTTAAGTACTTTTATCATGAAGACTCAATCAAACAAAAACAAAGAAAACAAAACACAATATGTTCAAGAGTCTGTATCTACAACACAAGTGCGTCCTAAGAAAAGAAAGAAGCAAAAGAAACCGAAGAGTGTTCATTTTCCGTTTGACGAGAAAAGGTTGATTGTGAGAGGTGCTATTTCTAACCTAACAATGTTCAATGAAAATCTCTCCTCCAGCCAGAAAAAAGCAGTGACTGAAATGGGATTTCAAGAAATTTTGTGCCTTCAACTTCATGCAATTCCAAGCGTTTTTGCTTACTGCCTGCTACAGAACTACAATCCAGAAACGGACTCAGTTAATGATGGAGAGAGAGAAATCCAGTTGTCATCTAGTTTGATACAAGAAGTATTCAAATTCCCAAATGGAGGGACAAAGGACTCGTTTAAAACACGACCAAACGCAAATGACCCGGTTGTCAATGAATGGAGGAGCCAGTTTGGAAATGACTTACCGAAGAAAATTTCTGTCAATGATCTTGTTGCATACATAAAAGATAAGAAGGATGCAGGTAGGATGTTCAAGCTCAACTTTTTGGTTGTTTTTTCTCATTAATAGGGGAAACAATGATGAGCAACACTGTTAATCAAAGATTCCTTACATCTGTAAAGACAACAACAGATGTAAGGAATTTAAACTGGTGTGATTATATGATGGCTTGTTTAAAAACAACCAGAGAGGCGTGGAATAGTAAACAAGATGACCTCTACAATGGCCCTATTTTGCTACTGGTGGTAAGATTTGATACTTGATATTTGGTCAGTTACACACTACATACTACACACTACACACTACACAGTTCACACTACACATTACACATTACGTATTACACATAACACATTACACTTACACAATATAACACATTACACATTACACATTACACATTTGATTTGTGTTATTGTTTTTTTGCATCTGTTATGTGGAAAACAGGTTCTCTACATCTATCAGAAAGAGAAAAACAAAGCAAAATGGTGTAAACAGCCTAACAAGCTTCAGGAAATTGACTTTAACAAGTTGCAAGAGTATGAGGAGAGGCTTGCAATTTCTGGTCAAAAAGAAACAGTTGATGAGGAAGACGAAGTAGAAGTGACTCCTGTTTAGAAAAAGGCAAGATTGTCACAAACAAAATCAAAACAAAGCCTGAAACTTAGGTTAAAAGTACCAAAGAAAAAGGAAGTATGCACTACAGAAACTGATAAAGATGAAGAAATGGTTTAGGAGTCTGAAAATTTGGCTGAGAATTTGGAGCTTAATGAAGCTGAGAAAGTTGTTGAGGATGTCCCAGGTGATTGTGTTGTAACAGATTCAAAAACAGATTCACAAGAGGTATGAAAATTTTATTTCTTAATTTATTTATTTAATACATACATTTTGATATCATAAGCAATTAAAAATAATGACATGTGAGGGCGGAGAGGATACGAAAAAACTAAGATTTATTCGATGATCAAGCAAAAGAAATAGTCTTGATGTTAGAAGAGGCAGAAAAGGATTTTCCAGAAGGCTCATTGATTGTAGAAATGAAGAAAGAATGGGCATCCCTGATACAAAAATACACATCCAAACAAGATTCAATGGCTTCTGATGCAGATGTGTTTTTAAGCCCATTACACATAAATGAAGAAGCGCCAAGTCAGAAAGATGCATATAAGTTGGGATTAGGCACACCAATTGAAATAACCCCATCATTAATGATGGAGTATTCACAGATGGAAAAAACCTCATTAAAAGAAAATGAAATCAAAAAGATGAAGAATTTGTCTGATGCACCTAGCTTCAAGTTATGTGATATTGAACTTACACCGTCGACAACTGGTAAGTTTTATTATCTTTCTTTCATTAAAAATTATTTTATTAATATGTTACACAGCACATGTTGTTACAATACACGTCTTACACATTACATATTACACATTGCACATTACACATTACAAAATAGTAAAAAAATAGTACACATTACACATTGCATATTACACATTTGATTTCTATTGTTTACTTTTGTTTTTTTGCATATGTTATGTGGACACAATGATAAAGCATCAAAAGATGAAGCAAACAAAGAGAATGAAGTTCAAATACTCCAACAGGAAACACCCAGTGTTGAAGAAATTGGAAAAGAAACAAAGGTGGATCACACAATTGTGGAAGACACAATTGTAAAAAACACAATGAGTAAAGACACAATTCAAGAAGAAACAGCTGAGAAGGTAAGTGTTGAGCAAAACACAAGTAAGAAGGTGAATGTTGAAAGGGAAATTGTTGTTGAGAAGAAAGTTGATGATGAAAAAACCGTCAAAGATACTGTGGGAAGTGAGGAGCTTGTTAAAGACACAACCGTTAAAGACACAACTGTGGAAGAAACAGCACAGAAGGTAAGTGTTGAGGAAACTGTAAATGAAGAGACAACAAAAGAAACAGTAAATGTTGAAAAGGAGGCTGAGAAGGTGAATGTTGAAAAGGAAATTGTAAATGAAGAGGCAACAAAAGAAAAGAAAGAGAAGGACAAAGAGTTTGATTTAAACAAAATTATAACTGAGTTACCGATTTTGCAAACAGAAGAAACAAATTTCCAAACACCTCAAAGGGAAATTGTTTGTCTTGTAGAACCAATTTCAAGCGTTAAACCAGAAAATAAGCAAAAAAGACCAGAGAGAAAGAAGAATGTTGGAGAACTTTTATGTTCCTCTTACATAGAAAGACAGGTTGTGATGGGACAACGAAGGACGACAGCTGAAAACAACGTTGCAGACTATCTATTTGCTGCAACTGGAGAATCCTTGTACACAATCCTTTAAATTATTAAAATTTATTTTCTTTGAATGTGTTATAACAAATATATATTAATTATTTTGCAGCAAAGAAATCTGTATTCTTGGTGATATCCTAGCAACACCAAAGGTTATCCTGGAAACATTGAGACCTGATCTTGATGTCCATGTCGATGTTATAAACACATGGTCTCATCTGTTGAATATAGAAGAGAAAAGGAAATCAAGAGAATTAGTTTATCGGTGGTTCTGCACTTCTCCAATGATTGTAAGTTATACTACATTACACATTACACATTACACATTACATATTACACAATACACATTACACATTACACATTAAACAAGTACACACACAAACACACACACATTAAACACAATACGCAATCACATTACACAGTACACATTACACAATACACAAACACAAAAGATAAACACTGCAGACAACACATAACACACAAATACACATTACACATTACACACTACACAAAACATTATATAACACATAATACACAAAAACACATTACACAACACTCACATAATACACTATAGGCATTACATACACAATACACAAACACACAATACACATTACACATTACACAATTCAAAAAAAATTACATATATTATATAAAATAATGCACTAACTTTTACATTTTTTTATTATGCACAGTTTCGGGACACCTATGAAAAGAGGAACAAAGCTATAGTTGATCAGTTCACTAGACTTTTTAAGGAATTTTTGGAAAAAGAATGTTTGGATGATGTGAAGCAATTCGGTTTGGTCCTTTTTCCGGTTATTGAATCAGCGCACTATTATCTCATGTGCTTCAACCTCAAGATACAAAACCTTCCTAAGGTTATATTGATAGACAATGGTGCGTTTGATGACTATGATGCAAAGTATCTTGGTCGACCAAAACACTTGGTAAGTTTGATGATCTTTCTATCATAAAAAATGAATATTTTAATAATAATAATGTTCTTCTTTTCAGAAAATGCATTTGTGACCTACCTGGAGTCCATCTCACACAAAGAAGCAAAAAATGTAAAAATGTCAAACATTGTGAGATATAAAATGCCATGAAGAACTTCACACAATCATGTGGATTGCGGGGTGTTTCTGATGAGACATATGGAAACATTCCAAGGCAATGATGAAAAATAATATGATGCCGAGTTTGCATTTGAGGAAGATAAACTCCAGAAAAGACAGCTAGTTGACTTAAGAAGAAAGTATGCTGCCAAGATTCTTCTTCATGACGTTAACGAAGCAAAAAGTGTTGTCTTAAGTGAAATGAAGACCTATTTGGATCTAACTGCTAACGTAAAAAAGTTGCTTCAGAAGACAGCACAAGCTCGAATCGGTGAAAGATTGAATGTGTTATGTTTATTATAAAGTAGGTTGGTTGTATTTAAACAATGGTGGTTTGTTGATATTTTTTAGCACTCTTTAAAACATGCTGCTTGTAATTGTCCAGTATGCATCTTTTATTATATATTTTGATTAACTCTGTTTGAATGGTAAATATATTCAAGGTTAAATACAATATAAAGAAAGACACAATGTAAAAAGACACAATATAATAAAGACACAACATAAAAATACTATAAAAAGACACACAACAAAAAAAACAGAAGAAAGTTGTAATACAGGTTTACATAAAAGACATAATAGAAACACTTAAAGACACAATAAAGATGAAACATTAAATACACAATAATGTTGAAAAAATAAAACACACAAAAAGACACAACAAACGCTAAACATAAAAGACTTTGATATAAGTAAAAAATATACTTAAAAGAAACATCAAAGTTAACAAATAATCAACAAAGGCAAAAATATTAAAGACACAAAAAAAAGATAAACAGTTAAACTTATAAATAAAAAGACACATTACACATTATACATTACTAATTACACATTCCATATTGTAAAAAATTACACATGATACATTACACATTATACATTACACATGACACATTGCACATTACACATTACACATTAAACATTAAACATTAAACATTATATATCAAATGTAAAACATGTTCAATTTCATTCTAAATCCAATTTATAGATATTCTAATATGAAATACAAAATGCATATTTAAAAAACTTTCTAATTAGATACTGAAATACTTGATCCTTGTTTGTCTTCAATACTTTTAATATATAATTGAAATGTTCGCTGGTTATGACCAACAGATTTGCAAAATCCACATCCCCTAAGTTTCTTCTTTGCTTCTGAAATGTTAATTGCTATCTCACGAGCAGACTTAAACTGCTTGTTTGTACCACATCCTTTAGTCCTTGTTCTTACAGGTACACGAACATTTGCATAACGTGGTTCACTCATTCCGGTTATTGATGCAAATTTACCCCTTCTGCTAGGTCGAGGAGTGTCAATTTCTACCTCATCAGCCTTGGACATGTAACTTTTAATATGATCTCTATAAAGTGACAATTCGTCTTTGTTCGTAACCAATCGATTTATAACGTACTCGTTTGAAGACATAATCTCACGAACAGTAGCTTCGATGTCAACAGTATTATCTTTATTAGGAATGATAACCGATCGAAGGGAACTATTTGGTACGGCTTCCCTTGTCCAACGCCTAACCACGTATTTTTTTGGAAACTCAGTGATTTTACAAAATCTAAGAACATAGTATATATGTCTACATAGCAATCCAAATTGTTTAAACCTCTCACAACTGCAGAAAATTGTAAGATCTTCTATTCGAAACGAAACCTACATATAACACAAAACACAATACAACATAATAAACAATAAAAAACAACTGGTTATAAAGACACAAAATATAAGACACAACAAAAAATATACACATAAATACACAAAAAAAAACATATACAACAAGACACAACAAGTATACAAAAATAAAGAAATGTAATACCTTAAAATATGAATCAGCAGGATGCAACAAATCTTTAATAGAAAAAAATATGAAAATAACTTTTTCAATCATTGCAGAACCACAATTGTTTATTTCATCATCTATCTCCAGCTGCTGGTCCAAAAATATTGTTTGTGTAAAAACATTTGAAGCTTGTTTCTCAAGGCAAAATGTGCTCCAAATCTCAGGATCAGTAAATCTCGTATCATGATCATTCTTCCGATGTTCATGCCTTTGACGCTCCATTGCTGACTCAAAGTGTGTAACATCTGTGCCGGAATCGTTACCGGAACAGTAAGTTGCACAGTAAATTTCACAGTAACTCAAGTACAAACTACGTGAACTATGTATATACTATTGACACATGATGCTAAACACTAAATTATTGTGCTATTGTTCTGAAATCTGACTTAAACCTCATGGGTTTAATAGTCAGAAACACATCAGACAACACTGAACAAGTACATACATGTTTGATTTGATACTATTAGGTTTAAACGTATGTGAGGATAAACAGAACAAAACCATAACAGTTGTTGTTACAGAATGCTAAACCGACGAACAATTCGTATAGGTGATGATCTGTACGAATAAATCTGAAGGTTTAACGATCTGAAATGATGACTGAAAAGTAGAAAACAAAATCAGAAAGTGAAACGTACGATCGTGTTCGTACAGTTAGCGCTCTGTACGAAAACGCGCGTAAGTGACATTTTTTGACGAAACGAAAACGATATGAACGATAATAAATTTAAGAAAATATAATATATTCTGTTTTACAATTTTGAAACTCATCAGAAATAAATTAAAAGGAAACTATCTTAATTAAAACGCGTAAAGCATAGAATACGCGAACAACTAACGAAACGCGCATTTTAATAAATTTCGATAAGTAATTCAAGAAATATGATATTTAAAATATTTACTAGAAATAACCACCTTTCAAAACATTCGAAAATAAATTCTTCTGATTAAATTTCAAAAACGCGCGCGTTACGATCCGGAAACGCAACGGAGACGAAAACCGAGCAGCCGAAACGAACCCGAATACCCTCGGGGTATATAAACAACAAATGAAGCCATTTATTTCATTTCACCAACTTCCACTCTCTCTCTACACCAAAATTTCCGGATTCCTCTCTTCATCACCATTTCCAACCTTCAATCCTTCATATCTCACTCGTTTGTGGACGAAATCGGGCGTTCTTGGTGTCCACGCGTAGCTCTCGACCTCCTCTACCTAGAAGTACGACTGATCTAGAGTTTCGTCCGGCAAAATCTGAGGTATGATGTTTAAAAGATCCGAAAGAATAGGGTTTTCTCGACATTATGTACGATCCACACCCTCAACCGGTTAGGACCTTTATACGCACACCCAACACTCTCGATAACTCTCGTTCAAATAACACGGACCAGGAAAACAAGTTAACAACAGGTAGGGTTCTATGGGAATGTGATGCAAGTTGCAGGTCCGCGTGGGAGCTGTCCCAGCCGAACCTCGACCAGCCCAGAACATCAGCGAACCTGCTCTAATGCCGAACCCATGCACGAGTTGCATGGGCGAACCCTGGCCGAACCTATCCATGGATGACGAACCTTCCTTTCCATATAACCTAGCCAAACCTCATAACAACTCCAGCCAAACATGAATGCCCCGAACCCTTCAGGCGAACCCAGCTACTAATCGAACCTGCTGCATGCTTGACGAACCTTCCATGCACAGCAACCCTAGCCGAACCCACCTAAGGGACACCGAACCTTCATCCAAGGAGGGATGAACCATTTCAAAACCATGGCTGACTAACCTGTGACCAACCGAACTTTTAGTCACTAAACACAGAGCCGAACCCATGGAGTTGAACGAGCCTTGCTGTTGAATCAAGGAACCACGAAGCTTCCTTTGCCGAACCCTTGGACTCCAGCCGAGCCATTCCTGCAGCAGCCGAACCTATGCTCTCTAATTGACCGAACCCTTTTGCTCAAGAACCCTGTGTAACATCAGTGCCGGACGCATGCCGGAACAGTGATCGCAATAGTAACTCGTACAGTAACTCAGGTACACATTACGTGAAACTATGTTTATGCTATTGATACATTATACTTGATACGAAACTATTATACGATTGTCTGAAAATCTGATTAAAACCTTAGGGTTTAACAGTCAGAAACATGTCAGACAACACAGTGTTGAAACACAGATACTTGATTGGATGCTATTGTGTATAAACGTATGTGAGGTTAAACAAAACAAAACCATAACGGTTGTGGTTACATAATGCTAAACCGACGAATTATTCGTATAGATGACGATCTGTACGAATGATTCTGAGAGTTTAACGTTCTGAAATAATGACTGAAAAGTAGAAAACAAAAGTTAGAAAGCCAAACCATCGTCGTGTCCGTTCGAATGACGATTCGAACGAATACGTGCGGTGGTGACGCGTTCTGACGAAACGAAAACGAACACGAAAACGATACGAACGATCATAAAAGTAAGGAAATAAAATATTTCCTGTTTTACAATTTTGAAACTCATTAGAATTAGAATTAAAAGTAACTGTTTTAAATTTAAATACGTAAATTCATGGATCAATAAACGAAACGCGTAAAATAATATGTTTCGATAAATAATTTGAAGTATACAATATTTAAAACGATTTCTAATAAAAATCAAATACTAAACATCTTAAAATAAATTCTTTTATTTATATTACAAAACATGCACATTACGATTCGGAAACGCGACGAAAACACGAATCGATCAACTGAAACGAACCTGAATACCCACGGGGTATTTAAACATCAAATGACTTCAACCAATTCATTTCTACCATTTCTCTCTCTCTAAATGCTTTCACCCGTCACCCCTCTCTCTCTAGATTTCCACACTTTGAATCACCATAACTTCATCAAATCTTGATGAAATCGCGTGTTCTTGGAGCCTAAACGAAGATCTTGGCTCCCTCTACCCAGAAGTACAGCTGTTATGAGGATTTAACCGACCATCTTAGAGGTAATAAGCCACAAAGTGGCTGAAAAATAGGGTTTTTATGCTTGTTGTTCGACCACCACCTCAACACCGGCCGTAGATCCAAGCCCTTGAACCCCCGACCTCTCGAGGACTAGTCTACAAGTAATCACAGCATGGGAAGGCTCAAACCAAGGGATTCAATCGTGGTATAGATGGGGTATACACAGGGTTCGTTGGGGATGGGGTTGGCCGAACCAGTGTTGATGTTGTATGAGTCACGAACCTTGCTGCTACAACCTAACCGACGAACCCTGATTGGCACCATCTACCACCGAACCATCATGGACTTAGCCGAACCCCTGCCAGGACCCGAACCTTTGTTTAAGGGGCCGAACCTTGTTATGGCATGCTACGAACCTATTAACAACTCCAGCCAGCCGAACCTTCACATACCAAACCATGGGCCGAACCCTTTGCATGGCTGCGAACCCATAGGCCAACGAACCTTCTACGAACCGCTGGACTCCTGCCGAACCCTTGAGCATTGGCGAACCTTAACTAACACCGAAACCCTAGGTTCGCTAGGGGCATGGTTCAGCCGAACCTAGTCAATATTCGACATAAGGTTCGCTGTGTGAGATCCTAAACCCTATACAACCCATCGATGTCCTTTATTCTCCATCCAAGCGTGTTAGTCGGCCCAACACAACTGTAATGATCATATGATTCTCGGCCCAAGTCAGAAATCCCATTTGCCCACTGATTTCGGCCCAACATCTTGAACTAGGCCCATATGGAATGCCTCAACCCAAAACCTTTTCACTTAGCCCAACCGGCCCAATTAATTCTCGGCCCATAAGATTTCAGGCAGTCTAACACATTATCCGGCCCACACACGCACAAACACTAGGCTCAATTACACATTCATTAGTCCAAAAGGTTATCCGGCCCAATGGATTTTAATTAAATGACAAACGCGTGAATGAACGTTGGAAATGATCAAAACAAAGGATAAAAACATTTATGGAATATCATTTTGTTGGTGATAAGGTAATGAAAAGTTTTAAGCAAACTACATAAAGGCTTAAAAGTCTTATATAAAGATGATAACTTGAAATAAATGGGCCGGATAAGGAACAAGACTCGCGAGTGTTAGTTCACTTTAGGACCAACACTTACAAGCACACGAATAAATACAACACATACTTATAAGTTACAATACTATGAAATTAATACAGGAGCGTGAACATCATAACAAGTGCAAACAAAGAGCGCGTGTATTCTTGTCTTTCACTTAGTCAATCACTACGGACACAAGGTGAGTTCATTTGTCCCTTTTCAGACTTATTTGTTTTTTTTTACTTCGGGACTGAGAAGCATGTTAAACATTTTAATAAACTATTGAAATGTTATTTAATGTTTTAAACTTAAACATGATGCTTATAATGATGCTTATGCTTGGAAAACTAGTATGCTTTGAGAAACTATAAACTTGATAGTTATACTACCAGCTGGAAGCTTGAAAGTATATGTTGGATACTTATGTGAGAAACTATATACTTAAACATGAGACTTGATGCTTATACTAGAAACTAAATGCTTGAACTTGAGACTTGATGCTTATGCTAGAAACTATATACTTAAACTTGAGACTTGATGCTTATGCTATGAAATTCATGATGAAACTATACGTGGATGTTTGAATCTATATGCTTGAAACTATGATTGCGCGCGGAATACTATGCATGTATCTAATCATGGGCTACGTAATTGCCAAACTTCTGCTAGAGCAGGCCTTGTATCTATGAATTGAGATACATGAAAACTAAACCATGACGAGGCTAAGCTATTATCTATATAAGAGACATGTAATTGCTAAACTTCTGCTATAGCAGAGCTTTTGTCTGCTTATATGAGATATGTAATTGCTGGATTGTTTGTGTATGCATGGCTTGTGCCTATGTATGAGATACGTAATTGCTAAACTTCTGCTAGAGCAGAGCTTGTATCTTGTATAGGAGACACGTAATTGCAAGACTAAGCTTAAATAATTCATGAGATACGTAATGGCTAAACTTCTGCTAGAGCAGAGCTTGTATCTAGCCGTGAGCTATGTAATTGCTAAACTTCTGCTATAGCAGAGGTTGTACTCACGCATGAGATTAGGGAAAGCTAAACTTTGTGCGTGTGAAACTATGATGCTTGTTAAACTTACTTTGAAGCTAATACTTACGAATGCTATAGACTTGTAAACTTTGAAACAGTAAACTAAAGCTATGATGGAAAATGGGTTGAATGTAGGTAAAATGCTAAATTATTATTAATAACAGTGTCATATACGGATTAGTATGTGGTGGGACGGCGTCTGGGCGGGTTGTAGGCTCGACTCAAGGGTATGCCCTATATATAAGCATACCGATTTGGATATTACATGTGGAGTTAATGAGGTTAAGGTTTTACCGAAAGAGGTTTGTTAAAGCTATTTTAAACTTAAAAACTATATGAACTCACCAACCATTGTGTTGACTTTGTTTTCTTACATGCTTTCCCAGGTGAAGAACATGTTTAATCTAAGGCTTTTGGATTGCATGCTAGGCGGCCTGGATAGAGGACCTAGTTGATTTTGGAAGCACATATTTTATGGTTCATATTAATCTCTTTTGAATGTCTTGTACATTTACAAGATAGAAAACTTTGATTCTTTTGATAGGTTTACCGGGTTAAATTACAAAACATTGATATTGTAATTTAACTTTGTAATCCTAGTTGACGTTTAATTGTGCTTTAGTTATTCTTAACATTGATGCTATGTAAACAATCTGATCACCACGATTATCACTCACGATATCGCGCCCCGAGAACCTTCCGCCCTACGGGGACTTGGATCCAAACCCGCCGGCTCGGGGTGTGACACCCTGCGAGCCGAACACTACATGCCGCGAACCTAAGAATCCCGAACCCTAATAGCCGAACCTAACTAGCAGGTGGCGAACCTTAGACACCCAAAAGGTTCGCTGGATATGGTGTATGATTCTGGTTGATCCGTTTAAGGCCGAACAGCAAGACCCAGCAGTCGACCCTCATACCTTCGGCCAACATAGTACTTAACCGGCCCAAATTGTTTGTTCAGCCCATACATTATATTCGGCCAACATACATCTTCGACCCATGCACTTATACACGGCCCAATTAGCTCATGGGGCCCAATAATTGCTTCATTGGGCTTCTATATATCACATTTGGCCCAATAACAACTCATTCGGCCCACGTGGTGGTAATTGGCCCAACTACACGGCCCAAAACACTTATTTAGCCAACATCAACACCTCGGCCCACTATATCCCAACCGGCCCAAGGCTTACCTAGAATCGACCCAATATGATACATTCGACCCGATCAACAAAAGATGTAAAACCCTTTAAGTGATTATTAGTGGTCACTTGCATGGGATTTACAACTTAAATTACTATAAAGATGATAGTGTTTTGAAACTAATGAATTTCCTAAAGTCTTAAAGTGTTGTTTCTTAAAATATTCACAATTGAGGGCAAGGATCAAATCTAATAATCAAGGCTAAACCTTTAAAACAATAACCTAAGGTCGAATGAGGATTGAGACTTACAAGTGTTAGCCTACTGTAGAGCTAACACATACACGAACACGAACTATTACAATTTGTACTTATAAGATGTAAACAACATGAAATCAATACAGGGTTGTGAATACTACTACAAACACAACAACGAGTGCGTGCATTCTTGATTTTACTTAGTCAACCACTACAAACACAAGGTGAGTTCATTTGTCCCTTTTCAAACATATTTGTTTTTACCTCGGGACTGAGAAGCATGTTATATATTTTAAGAAATTATTGAAATGTTTATTAAATGCTTTTACACATACAACTGATGCTCATACTACTACTTAAACTTGAAACTCTTATTTTGGAAGCTATAAATCTGATGCTTAAACTATATGCTTGAGGCTTATGCTACAACTCGATGCTTAAACTATATGCTTGATGCTTATGCTATAAATTCAATGTTTAAACTATACGCTCGATACTTATGCTATGAACTATATGCTTAAACTACAGGCTCGATGTTAAAGCTCGAACACTTACGCTAAATGCTAATACTTCATACACTCGTTTTAAAAGCTAACACTACATACACATGTTCAATATACTAATACTTTACACATGTTAAAAGTTGATAACTTATACTCTTAACCTTAAGGCTAATGTTACTTACACTTATACTTAATTGCTTAAAACTCTCAAAGCTTTTAAATACATAGGAAAGACAGAAACTAAAACTGGGAATGCTTTTGAAAACCATACTTGTGTAAACTTGAAAATTTAGAAAGACTCACTTATTTCAAAAGGCTATAAAGACTTTGATGCTTGAGATACTTGAACACTTGAATACTCGATGTGCTTGGAATACTTGAATACTTGAATGCTCGTTGTGTGTGGAATACTTGAAACACTTGAATGCTTGATATACTTGGAATGCTCAGACAACAGACTGATTGACCGCCACGTGTTGACCTAAGTGTCAACCCCTACTAGTCATCAGTAAACTATGTGAATGCTTTAAATTTGTATGCTTAAGCTATCGGACATCGTAAGACAGACTGTTGGCCATCGCGTGTTGACATTGGTCAACCCCTACTAGTCATCAGTGTTCTTCATTGTCAAACATCGTAAGACAGACTGTTGGCCGCCGCGTCTTGACATTGGTCAAGCCCTACTAGTCATCAGTGTTCTTCATTGTCAGAATCATGTAATATCGACTGATTGGCTGCCGCGTCTTGACAGTGGTCAAGCCCTACTAGTCATTCAGTGTCCTTCTTGATTTATCCACGGTTGTGACGGGCGACTAGGATGATTTTGGTTTCTCCAGCTGACTTTGTGTCATCTTGAGGATTCCTCTATCAAAACACGTCGCGAGTCATATTTAGTACCGTTATGGATGGATGCTCAATTTCCTTAGGGTGTTCAGCTGTCCATAATGGTGACTCTCAAACTTGATACTCTAATACTACTTTGTGCGTGTTGAAACTTAGGATCAGAACACTTAAAGCTATGATGGGATTTGACGGTAGGTAAGACGCTTAATTATCATTAACATCAATGTCCTATGTGGCTTAGTATGTGGTGGGACGGCGTCTAGGCGGGTTGTAGGCTTGACTCAGGGGTATGCCCTATATATAAGCATACCGAGCTGGATGATACAGGTGATGTTAATGAGATTAAGGTTGTTACCGAAGGGATTTGGAAATGCTATTGGGTAGATAACTTAAACTTCTAAATAGGATGCTTGAAACTATGATGGGATTGAATGGTAGGCAAAATGCTTAATTATCATTAACAGCAATGTACTATGTGACTTAGTATGTGGTGGGACGGGGTCTGGGCGGGTTGTAGGCTCGACTCAGGGGTATGCCCTATATATAAGCATACCGAGTTGGATGATACATGTGGTGTTAATGAGGTTAAGGTTTTACCGAAGAGGTTGCAAAACTATTTTTCAAGTACTAAAACTATATGAACTCACCAACCATTGTGTTGACTTTGTTTTCTTACATGCTTTCTCAGGTGATGCACAAGAATAGGCTCAGACTTCAGGACTGCATACTAGGATGCTCAGATAGAGGACCTAGTAGACTTTTGGAAGCACATATTTTGATTGTTGCTACGAGTCACTTTTGATATCTTGTACAGATACAAGATAGACACATTTGATTCTTTTGATAGGTTTATTTAGTTAAAGTACTAAACATTGACATTTGTAATTTAACTTTGTAATCCTAGTTTAATGCTATATTGTGCTTTAGTTATTCTTAACATTGATGCTATATGTAAACAATCTGATCATCACGATTATCACTCACGATATCGCACCCCGAGAACCTTCCGCCCTACTGGAAAGTCGATCCGTTCCCGCCGGCTTGGGGTGTGACAAAGTGGGTATAAAATTCCATAAAAATTGCATTCCGGTTACAAAATTGATTAAAAAAATGATTTTCGCTCTCTGCTCTTGAGGTGGTACGCATAAGACCAGACAACTTCTCATCCTTGTAATATGCAGGTCTCCAGTCTCTTCTAATGTTTTAAATATCACCCAACCAAGGATCATCACTTAACCCAAATTCAGAAAGGATCATATGCCACTCCTTTTCAAATTCCTCAATTGTAATACAATATGTCCATACAATATTAGATAATTTCTTTTTGAAATTTGTTAAATTACACATAGCTGCTCCAACCTATAAAGACACAAAATTTGAGTCAGTTAATAAAGATATATTGATGGAAGACACAAATATTAAAAAGACACAATTAACAAAAGACACAATTAACAAAAGACACAAATAAATTTAAAAAAAATACACAATAAATATGTCTGTTACCTTTGTAGTCAATTTCTCCCATATATGCCACATACACAATCTGTGACGATTATTAGGGCAAACATCTAAAATGGCACGCCTCATTGCAGCATCTTGATCAGTAACAAAAACTCTAGGTGCATAACCAAATGACTCAATAAATTTTTCCAATAACCATCTATATGAATCAACAGTTTTAGATCCAAGAAGAGCAGCGCCAAATGTAACATTCCTATTGTGATTATCAATGCCAGTAAAAGGAACAAAAACCATATCATCCTAAAAAAACACAATGGTAAACATAACACAATCAACAAAAATAACACAATAAATTAAAGAACATAATAACACAATGATTTTATTTAGCATACTTTTTTGTTCTATACGTTGCATCAAATGCTACTACATCGCCAAATACAGAGTAATTATTCTTCGAATCCTCGTCAGCCCAAAACAACGATGCTATTGATCAATCTTCTCTTATGCAATTTCTCAAAATGATATATCATGTACTTATTTTCATTATTCAACTGCAACTTAAGGTGTGCATTACATCCACATCTTCTAGATGGTCTCCTACGCTGTGATCGAATCTTATTTTCATCAGTTGAACTATTAACTGGTTTATCTTCTCTAAAACCATCCTTAGTACAAACAAAATACTTCAACTTGATAATACCACAATGTTTGTATTCCATGTTTTTCCTAACTGAGAAACCACTAGCAATAGTATACTTTTGATAAAAAGAAAACGCATGATCAATGGAATCAAATACCATGCCTACAGAAGGTTTTAGTGACTGGTTACAATCAGGCCTATAATACGATCTACCACCTGATGATACATCTTATTGACCAACTTCTTTGTATGTTTGAAAATCTACATAAATTAAACAAAACCAGTTAATATTTCACATATTAACACACAAAATGATGTAAGACACAATTGTATAAAATACACAATTATATAAAACACAATTACATAAAAAGACACAATAGTATTTGAGACATTAAACACAATCATGTTTGATAGACACAATAATATTCTTAATACCTTATACTACTGATCTGTAAAATATAATACACATTAAAACACAAAAACAACATATATAATTGACACAATAAACACAACCATGTATAATAGACACAATACACATAACGATGATATCAAAAAACAAGAAGTACACATATAATGAAACTAGATAACGCATATAATAATTGAAAACAATACAATTAATAATAAACAATCAACAATCACATGAAAATGGTATAAAAGACACAATTATATAAGACACAATTATGTAAAAGACACAATATTATTTGACACTAGACACAATCATGTATAATAACACAAAATACTATTATTAATATGACATAATACATATCTGTACAAAATAATACACATCATAACACAATACAACATACATAATTGACACAATAGACAAAATCATGTATAATAGACACAATACACATAATGATGCTCCTAATAAACATGATTACATGTATAGTGAAACTAAATCACACATATAATCATTGAAAACAATACGATAAATCGTAAAAAAAATCACATGAAAAACAAAGAATACGTACTCATTTAAGCATAAATCGATGACATCCTGTTTTACTGCCAAATTGATGAGACCCTGTATAATGTGAAGAACAGATTGCAGGGAAATTAGATCTTTCACGAGATAAATTGAAGAAGAAATCGATTAATTGATCAATTCATGCAAGAAACTGGTCAATTAATTGAAGCCGCATGCGTGAAATCAAAAAAAACGAACAGCAGAGTCTCCATAACTAACCCTATTTTCTTTTATCTGCAAAATCCCCAAACTACCCTTAATTAACAACATTTAATCTGCCACATGGCAGCCATCCATTGCTTCTTAGACTTCTTAGGTTTAATCCCCTATTTAGCAGAACCTTAACCGTTAAGAAATATCAAATTACATCAATATACCAATAATCCAATTTTGTTGTAAGTTGATGTAAATCAATGTAATATATTACGCCAATGTAAGTGACTGTTGCGTCGATGTAAATCAATGTAATTTGCTGTAAGTTGATGTAAATGACACCGTTACATTGATGTAAGTTGTTGTAAGTTGATGTATACGAATTTCTTATGATAAAACATAATATAGTATTAAAACCTAATGTGTTCTTGAGTCATGATTATGTGTCAAATAATAAGAAAAGAACCCAATAATCCAAATTTGATAATAAATCAACCTAAACGTAAAAATTCAAGAAGAAAAATACAAATTTAAAGATAATAAACTCGCTAAATCGTCAAACCTCGAATCAACACGCTAAATCGCCATCAAAATCCTAAACTCACTGATCTGAAGCCAAATTTCCATAATGAAAGATCTAATTCAAACCAACTAAAAACCTCCATACCGTTGATCAAATTGAAGTCGCAAGGAACAATACACTCATCATATCCAGTATCATCATCATCATCACCGGTCTCAGCGGGAAGACGAGTACCGTGTCTACTATAGTGCACAAACAGAAAGTCTCCCGCCTCGGCGGAACCAACAAGATCGTCGAGAGATTTGCGTATGTTCCACCCGGTAGGTTGAGTATATGAATCATCTGTATCGATGAGGACATTGATATCATACTCCGAGAATCCGTACCATCAACAAGACATCGGTACATTCTCTTCACATCGTTGACGCATCCCCGGAGCTCCGCCTTGGTTCCGGCGTAGTTGCATCTGATTAACACTGATTTCTTCGACATGATGGGAAGCAAACTACTCCACCAGCGACAGCCGGTGTCGCTAACACGTCTCTTTCGGTGAAGAACTTCCACATGAGCTTGAGTTTGTGCACCGTTGATGGGTTGATCACAAAATCATCATCTGCGAATCTCCAGTTAGTTATATCACCACCATGATTAACCCACTGAAAAAGCAACATAAGGTACGTACGTTAATCTTGATTCTTATGAGCGTTGAATAATACGAACTGAGATGTGGATATGTGTGTGCGTGTGTATTTATATAATAGGGTGATAGAAGATTGTTTTGAAAATTGGTGAATCAGAAAAGTGATGGTTTTGAAAAATGGTGAATCACAAAAGTGATGTTCAGAAAAGTGATGGCTGAGACGTGTACTTGTATGTGTGTGTTTGTGTGTGTTTATAATATATATGTATATAATAAAGAATGATGTTCAGAAAAGTGTGACACACACTTACCCACATTAATGCACCAGTGAAATGTCCATAATACCCTTAGAATTAAAGAAAATCAGCTGTTGACGTTATTGTGTTTTATTGGCTAAAAAGAGCTAAACGATTAACGTGATAAGGGAATGTTAAGTTTTGATCCTCCCTCTATATATTATTTTTTGAATAATGAGATATTTGTTTGATTAATGAGATATTTGTTGATTTTCGGAGACATATATTAAATCATTGCAATATAATAATTAAAACGTAAAATTTCATCAATTTATTAACACAACACCCAATGATCCAATGCCATGTCAAATTCGATACGTGGCCTTTTAAGTCCATGTAAGCGTTTACCTCTTCGATCTAAATTCCCCAAACAAGAACCCTAGCAAACTCCAATCACTTCACTCAAAACCCTCACTTTTCGTATCCAATCCTACTAGCAAAATGAAATAAAAAACCTGCTAATAAAGTTCGAGTTTTAAGTGGGTTTTCTAGTTGATTTGCAAAGCTTGTGAATTGTGATCAATTCTGTACAACACATTGGCGTTGAGAACGAAGTTTAAAGCAATGGAGACCCGGACCAGATCCGGGTTTCGGGCACTGATTTTGATCGCAGTTTGCATATTAGTTTGTGGGTATTTGGTATCTGCAGAGACCCAACGACCCAAGAATGTTCAAGTTGCTCTTCGGGCCAAATGGCCCGGTACCTCACTTCTTCTTGAAGCTGGGTATGCCATTTATTTATATGTTATTGAGAAAGATATAGTTAGCAAGTTGTGTTTCAATTTTTTTCTTATTTGATGAATAAATGTTATTAGTTCGTTTTTTGAATCTGAAAATAAGCTAAACATGTGATCATTGAAGTTACTGGTTTAGATATTGATCTGTTTAATGATTTGGGTTATACTTAACTGGATCACTAAAGGTTTCTGTTTAGATATTGATCTGTTTGATGAATGTTAGTTGAAACTCCGACCTTGTGAGGCTCGGTTAAGTTATTTTGATGATAATTGATTATATAGTTAACAATAGATTGGCTAGATGGTGTATCATGAACAAATCTATACGGAAGCTACTCTGAAGTAATTTGTATTTTTGATAAAAAAATGGTCGCATCCTTGAGAAAATCTGTTCAGGCAATGCATACATAACGATGTCTGACCCATACTCAGGTGGTGTAATGCGGTAATTGGTTTTACATAATTTCACCTTGCCAAGTTTGTATATGCGAAAATAAATTAGATCAATAAAAGGTGTAAAAGAAAGAAAAGTGAAAGGGTAACACATGTAGTCTGATTAAAATCTTGAATTCTTATCAATTTTGTTTTGGGTACTTGCGATTGTAAGATTTTTTTGTAGTTACATTCTTTGTAAAATCAATAATTTGAATAGATTCATACTATGAACTTCAACAGAAAACTTCTATCTAGGATCAATAATTTAATAACTTAAGAAAGGCCTTTGCTAATTGCTAAGCTTCCTGAACATCTCAATGATTTAAAGAAGTTTACTGTATGTTCTTTTCTCCTTTTGGTTTCACATGTTTTAGCTCCGTGTTGATTAAAAAAATTGAATACTTCTATCAGAAGCAACCAAATCTTTTCCATATATTTCCACGGTGAATTTACATGCAATAAGTACATACTTAGAAGTTAAAGCAGTAATGTGTAGCGTTAGATGTAAAAATAGCCTTGAAGTTAAAAATAGCAGTATAAGACATCTTATACTTAGAAGTAATAAATCTTCTATTAGAGGTGTCATTATTGACTCATTTACTTCTGAACAGGTAAACTGAGGTTGTGTTTTATCCCAAATGGGCCAAATAAAAAAAAAGCTAAAAAAGTGAACATGTCAAATTGGTGAAAGTTATCCAAAGTCTAGATTTATTGCATACAATCTTCCAGTCTTTATTTAACGATTTAGATTATAGTCGTTATATTTTGTTTTTTAATTATAATTAACACATTTGATATGCATAGAAGCAGGCAAAAAAGTGCTTGTGTACCCATACTAGCAATGACCCACTTCATTAGCTTAGGGTCAACCACTCAAACAATTTTCTTTGGTTACCGACCTAATCCATTTGACTACCTCTGATCATAAATATTACTTATTTATGAATACTCTAATTAAGGTTAAACCATTAGTGTGTTACTTAGCTGTATTTTTTGAATATTTTGTAATAATGCAGACTAACGTATCATAAATTGTGTTTCATAGGGAATTACTCTCTAAAGAATGGAAAGATCTTTTCTGGGAATTCGTTGAAATGTGGCTCAATAACGAAATTGAAAACACAGATCATTACACTGCTAAAGATTGCTTGCAGAAAATTTGTAATTATGGGAAGTCACTTGTGACTGGACCACTGACATCACTCTTTGAATTATCTCTTACTCTTCGTTCTTCGTCACCAACATTAGTGCTTTATCAGAAATTAGCAGAAGAATCTCTTAATTCGTTTCCATTATCTGATGATATTAATAATAATTTTATTGATGGAGGGGTATCTGAATCAGTGGAAGGCAAAGAAGCCAGAAAGGCTGATCCTTTGCTTGTAGGTGTTAATCCAAGAAGTCCTGGGGGCAAATGTTGCTGGGTGGACACTGGTGGGGCCTTGTTTTTTGATCTCCCAGAGCTTCAATTGTGGCTTCGTAGTCCTCAGAAGTAAGTTTTTCTTATTTATTCCATGCTGGAAATTTAAGTAATTATTCAAATATTATAAGTTTTAAATCGAGGTGTTGAATTAATGGTTTTTGTGTAAAATTTGGGGCTTTATGAAAAGCAACTCAACATGTGACATTTGACAACTTTCGGTCATGGATATATCTTCTATCAAGAGGTATCAATTTCGGTCCATGAATAGGTTGATGTGGCTTGTGTTTTATATTAAACAGATTAAAGATTTTCTTATTCTTTTATCAGAAAAGGGAACGACTCAAACAGGTTGGGTGTCGGCCAAAGTCTCCATTAAAGCATACAACCTTTTAAATGTTATCTAAATCAGTATTGTAACAATATTGTTTTTTTTATCGATTAAGGCATAAATTTGTTTTTAATAGTTGCTTTTGAGAATAGATAAATAAGTGTTTGTGGGTTAACGAAAATGAACCTTTTCAATTGAATCTATTACCCGACCCACAGTTTTGCTACCGATATTTGTAATGTTTCAAGCTTTAAACGTCATACACTACTGCAGGGATGGAGATATATTTCAGCAGCCTGAACTTTTTGAGTTTGATCATGTCTACTTTGATTCATCTACTGGGAGTCCCATTGCCATCTTATATGGAGCTCTTGGGACAGAATGTTTTAAAGAATTTCACAGGACCTTGGTGGAAGCAGCCAAAGAGGTCCAATTAAAGATATTTTTTTCTTGAATTCACTTACTATTTTCTTAATTTCTTGGAGTAGATTTTTATAGTTATTTATATGGCCTTCAACATCTTGTACCAACTATCTACATGGTATATGCATCACATGCCTCAATATGAACTGTGCTAGCTTTAGGCTTTTAAGGTAGCAGTTTTTATCCTTTAGGAGTTGACATTAGTTGTGTCGATGGTTCAAATTTGGATCCGATTGGCTAGTGATTTGATCTAACCAAGGCCCAACTAAGTGGGTCATGATCAGAATCTCCCACTGCCCAACTATCAAAATAGATGGATCATAACTCACATAAACCCATTTACAATATTTTTCTAATCCTCAATTCCTCACTCCACCCCACCCTTTCACAACTAAGTGTGTGATGTATAGGGTTCTTATTATGCAGTAGCTTGCCTATTTTGTTATTTTTAATGATAGTTTTAGTTTGAAGACTTAAATTAAGTTATAGATGCTTGTGTGATAGATTAATTGCTGATAAAATTAAAACAACTCACAGGGGAAAGTTAAGTATGTTGTAAGGCCTGTGTTGCCTTCAGGCTGTGAATCAAAAAGTGGTCATTGTGGAGCAGTAGGTACAAGAGACCCCTTAAATTTGGGTGGTTATGGTGCAGAACTTGCATTAAAGAACATGGAATACAAGGCAATGGATGACAGCGAAATAAAGAAAGGTCAGAGTAAAGTTGCAGACTTGCTTCTGCCTTCTGTATACTATAATGGTTCATGTCTTTAAAGTGAAATCTGATCTGCCTGTTTAAATTTTATTTATTTATTTCTTTTTTTTTTTTAAATAAATGTAGCATTGGGACAAAAGTTTTGTATAATTTTGTGTTCACGGTGACAACGCATGGACCCAAGAGGATAATATTTAGCATGACAGGACATAGTTATCAATAGCGAGCATAGCGCCCGCTATAGCGAATAGCGGAGCGTAGGGCCACCTTACTGCTAAATGGTTTTAGCGACCAAATAGCGCCCTATAGCGATTTTTTCTTAATTTTTTTAGCTAGTTTAGTGGTATTTATTGAATATAATTGCTATTTTTGTGGCATGAATGTTTATTTATTGATTATAATTGATATTTTTGTTGACTACTTGAATGTAAAACATTTAAAAAACATTCTACTACCTTATCGCTAAATATGAAATAACGGGCGCGCTATTTCATCGCTATCGCTACGTAGCGTATAGGTAGCCTATCGCTATTGCCCGCTATTCGCTATCGATAACTGTGTGACAGGAAGAGTGTTTAATTTTAAGCATTCTGTCTATGATAATTGATACACGAAATATAGCTACAACTAAATGACTGTGACTGCTTCTTTCAATAAAGCAATGCAGTTGTTTCCGTTGTAACATTTAAATGCGCCAGTGGTGAATCTAATACACTTTTGATCTGTTTTTTCCTGTCCCCCCCCCTCCCTCTCAATTTTAACATGTTTCATTAAAAATTAAAAATAAAACTGCAGGTGTTATTCTAGAAGATCCTCACACTGAGGATCTAAGCCAAGAAGTTAGAGGGTTCATCTTCTCTAAAATTTTGGTATTTGTGCTTACTTTTTTCTTGTGTTCCATGCTGTTTTTATCTTTGACCATGTGACTATCACCAGTTTTGAAGCTTTTGTACTTGTAGAACCAGATTTATTGTCTTAGCAACTACTTATAGATAAATATCTTTCACACTCGTGAAAATCATCATGCCAACTTTTGTTTTCATCTTATTTTTAAACCATCATAATCAAAAGTTTCCTCTTTTGTATATGTTTGTGAATATTTGAACCAATTAATTTTTTTACTTTATGTATTTTAGAGATGTCAATTTTGACCCATTTACTTGTCAATGAATCTATTTGGTTATGCTTTCAGTAAAAAAGAAAAGTTAAGTCAAAAGGAAAAAAAAGTCAAATGGTTCAGATGAGTCAAACAATTTAAATACTGAAAGTTGTCTAAAATTTATTTGTATTGCATTTATCTTCCTAAATCATTTATCTTAAAATTAGATTATTATTTAAATAACATAGTTTTTGCATTCATATTTGATAAAACAATTTAGAAGTGAAACTCAACATGTTTTGGTTTTCAAATATGCATAAATGTTTGGCTTTAGTTACAAACTGTTCAACTTTTTCGGTTATAAGAAAGGTGGTTCGGCTTATCCGGTAGCCCATAGCTTTCAACTACTAGTACCCCCCTATATATACATTCTGCACAAAAAGTAAAGTGAGCTATTATATAGAGGAGGAGACAAGTAATATATTATTATGAAAATTTGTAAAAAACTTTTTTAACATACAATTTACTATTTAAAAAAATTAGAATACAAATATGTGGGTTTTAGTGGCATTTTGGTTCTTTTTCAGTTATTTTTACACGTATAACTGTAGCTGAACCACAAAACCTGGGTGAAAAAAAAAACATAACTGAATCATTTTGATTCGGTTTCTCAGTTATTTGATTTTCTGCTCAGTCCTGTCGTAAACTGTTTTATCCCAACCTGATCCATTTTGGTCCTTAAATGCCCTTTTGACCACCTAAACATCCCACTTGTCCCAACCATTTTCCCACCTCCATGTTTTGGTGATAATATCAACTTTTTGCTATAAATTCTGAACATTTTTTATTGCAAAAACAAAATTTGGCATGTAATGTAATGAAAGTATGATCATTATAACATTTTACATGTGTCACTCATTCCAATATTGAATCTTGAAGGGTCATTATGAGAGACGACATACTTTATACTTGTTCAGGCAAACATTTCCATAATTGCATTTTGGAGCTGATTTGCATGTTTTTACAAATGCAGGAAAGGAAACCGGAACTGACCTCTGAAATAATGGCTTTCAGGGATTCTCTGTTATCATCAACAGTATCTGATACACTTAATGTGTGGGAATTGAAGGGTAGCTATAAGATTTTTATATAGAAAAATACGTTGCATGTATTTTGGGTCTTGTTTCTAATGTAGCCTTCTTCATTATTTTTATATTTGTATTCTTAACAACAGATCTTGGACATCAAACTGTACAAAAGATTGTTCATGCATCAGACCCTCTTCACTCAATGCAAGAAATTAATCAAAATTTCCCTAGTGCTGTCTCTTACTTGTCTCGTATGAAGGTAAGTTCTGTTTATTCGTGTTTCATCTCCTATGTTACTCTAACATGTTTTGCATAATAAATTAATCTTTGATAATGCATGCAGCTTGATGATTCAATCAAAGATGAAATACTTGCAAATCAACGAATGATCCCACCTGGCAAGTCCTTGATGGCTCTGAATGGTGCTTTAATCGATATTGATGATATTGATCTTTTTCTGTAATGCTTCTTTCCACTCTATCATTAATTCCAAGTAGAGGTGGCAGGTTCAATCCATTTGCTTATGAACTTGTTGATTCAAGTTATTTACATGTAAAATAATAAAAAATAGCACAAAGGGAAATGAATCTATTGGTGTGATTATTGATGCATAGATACAGTTTTTATGCAAAAAGTTAACAACAAACTTACCTGGTATATTCCCACTCTTCATTAGGGTCTGGGGGAAGGATGAAGACAAATCTTTTTCTTATCCCAGTTGGGATAGAGAGGCTGGTTCGAAGGAGTCTCTGGCTCAAAGTTATCGTTTGAAGTTAATCATCCCAACATTTTTAACGTTATTTTCACAAAATAAGTAAAATAACGTCAAAATTAGTGCAATTTACTTTTGCCCCTTGAGGGCCTATACATATATACATTATATGTGTGCACCGCAAATGGGGACTTGTGCAAAAAGTTGTATTACCAATACAACTTTTGTAAGCATATATGAAATAGTAATATCATTTAAATTGTATAAAGTTTGGATTGTGGGTCAACCCAATTTGACCCTTTACAACTCAATCTACACTACAACCAGTTTCACCCAAACAAATTGTTGACTGTTGCCCAGCTCACACATATTGCCACCTCTAATTTGGAGCAAATGATCTTTTGTTTTTATAATTGGGTGTTCTTTCTTTGAAAGGTTGATCAACATGGTCCATCAGGAATTATCTTTAGCTGATCAATATACAAAACTAAAGGTTGTAAATCTTCATTCTCCTCAATTGTTACTAAAAATGATAAATATTTTGTGCCCAACTTAACTTACTTCTACTTGAAATTCACAATTATTGATGTCACATATTCTAGATTCCTTCAAGCATAATTCGGAAGCTTCTGTCAACTCTACCTCCTCCTGAATCCAATTCATTCCGTGTTGACTTTCGTTCTGACCATGTTCAATATATCAATAACTTAGAGGTGGATGCTAGGTACAAGCAATGGCGGAGTAATCTAAATGAGGTATACTTTATTTGTTTTAAAGGTTTCTTATTTTAATTTTCATTAAATTTCTACAAGGAATATTTTTTAAATATTTTTACGTGGCAACAATTTTGGGTCCATTGTTATAGCTTCTAACGCCCGCCTTCCCTGGACAATTACGCTACATCCGTAAGAACTTGTTTCATGCGGTCTATGTGTTGGATCCTGCCTCTATTTGTGGACTTGAGGTAATTATGTATACCATTAAAAGCCAAGCCTTATGAACAGTTATATATATATATATATTGTAATATTTTGTTTTTCTCTTGTAATTTTTAAAACATGATGTTTTAAAAAACTTTGAATATTTGCAACATACTTGTTTATATTGACATTTCGATGTAAATTTTAATCAAAATTGATGTGAGTAATGATGTACAAGTCATCAAATCACAGATTTATATATACTTAGTAAAAAGCTGGACAAAAGCGTGTTAGGCATCTTGTTACTAAAAATTATTTGTTTTGACCCATTACTCAAGTTGCTAGTCTTGCCAATTTTTTACGGTCTATTTTGTTTTTTTTATCGAGCCATAAATCTTAATTATGCTATATTTTGCAGACAATTGACACAATTGTCACCTTGTTTGAGAATAGCCTCCCAGTAAGATTTGGAGTGATTTTGTATTCTACAAAAATTGTTGAGACACTCGAGGCAAATGGTGGAGCATTCCCACATCTTGAAAGCGACTTTCAAATTAACGAAGATCTCTCAAGCTTGGTGATGACTTATTTTCTTTCTTAAACATTGATTTTCTTCATGCTTTAGGGAAATTATGAAAGATAACAATTCACCATTGTATGTGGACTTTCCACGGTTTTTAGTTATTGACAAGAATCATTATATACATTTCTTAATTTCATAGGACCTTCTAGACCCTACAAATAGTCATGCTAGAAGTGGAATTTAATGGGTTTGGTTGTTGTAATTTCATCGGAACCATAGACTCATTTAATGTTTTCAAAAATAACTTGTATAACGTTACTGTATGTATATGTTAAAATCAAAAAGTAAGCATTATGTTGATGCACAAATTTGTCATTCAACATCTTGCCCTATAAACCTTTTTTTGTTTTGCCTTCAAGTGTCAATGGAAAATTATTCTTCTCATGTGATAACAAACAATCTAATAAAGTAGTGTAGTGGTTAGAGTTGAGGCGAGACAATCTAAAGGTTTCATGTTCAATCCCTACTAACAGGGGCGGACCTAGCATATTTTATGGGGGTCGGAACTTTTATTTTAAAGTGTTATTTATATGATCTGATCTTAACCGACCCCCAAGAAATTTTGACACAGACCCTCATGAAATTTTGATGACACTGTTGAAGCCCAATTTAAAACTATTTGGAAAGCAAAATTAATAAAATTAATACTCAAATAACCCAATATGCATTATCTGTGCCTTAAAAAGATCGAATCTTTGATCTAAATAGGAGCAACTACTCTGATGGTTTTTGATCTACTTTAGTTTTTTCATTTTTTTTGATAACCTGACCCGATCCAATTATAATCGGTCCAAAAAATGAAATATTTAACGACATACAATCGCCCCAATAAAATTCCGACCCCCATTAAAAAAATTTCTGGGTCCGCTACTGCCTACTAAGGTTGGTTTTCCTTGGAGGACCGGTTGCTTGCAGCTACGCTTTACCCGTTCCCTCTGGTTAGTTGGGTACTAGCAGGGATCCGGGGGTTTACCACGTAAATGGGTTCCCATGGCGATAAAAAAATAAATAAATAAAAAGCTGATAAAGTATACAATTGATTCTAGTGTATGAGGGCAAAAACCAAACTTTATAGCCCTTTCATATTTCAGGCACGAGCCCAAGTCACTAACAGGAATCTTATCACATGCTTCTTGAATTATATCGAATCATAAGATTTTAATTCCAGTTATATTCTAATCATGCTAATGTCTTGTATACCTTATTACCTTGTCTGTAACTATCCTTCATTTTCATCAAGCTTTTTCAATGTGCTTGATGATTCTTTCATGTCACATTTCTTTCGCTAATCGATGCTGTGTTTTCTAATGAAATGCAGACTATGCGCCTTTTCTTTTATATCAAAGAAACTCATGGGATGCAAAAAGCTTTTGAATTTCTCAGCAATGTACGGGCTTGTTAGTAAATGCACACATATTATTAAATTCACCAGACCTGTTAAATAACACTTGATTTATATATATAGGTAAACAAATTGCGGATGGATTCGGGGGAAGATGCACCAGTGCTGGAACATGTGGAAGGAGCGTTTGTTGAGACAATAGTGTAAGCTATAAATTTTATCTTCAACCCGAATAAATGCTGTTTTCATTATTCTTTGTATCAAAAGATATGATTTTTTTTATTATTTGGTTTCATATTCTCATGTAGTTTTTTTTTTAATTATTTACATTGAATGTGCATTTATTTTGTAGGCAAAAGGCAAAAACCCCACCTCAAGATACATTATTAAAACTTGAAAAGGGTCAGTCTTTTCTTGAATCATCTCAAGAGAGTTCCTTGTTTGTCTTCAAGCTGGGATTGGCAAAGCTGGAATGTGCCCTCTTGATGAATGGCCTTGTCCATAATTATGATGAGGTTATCTTTTTGGTGTATTAAGTTTAAGCTAGCATATGATATAAGTGCTCTTTTTATATTACTATATGTTATAGACCTGTAGTATTTAGTAGTTATATTTTGGCTCGCATGAGACACTTCTCTTAAAATGGCATTTTTATTATCCTATGCAATTTTGACCCTTTTACTTTTAGTTGGGTCTTTTGGGACTATAGATTACCTCAAATGAGTCTAACGGAAACATGGCAAATTGATCAAATGCTTCAAATGAGTGGAAGTCTCAAGTGTATTTTTAAAGCATACATCCTCTTTAATCATTTTATTCAAATTTTGTATATTATTAATGCATTAATATAGTTTTTTAATCATATTTAAAGTATTAGTTATTTATATAATTTTTTACAAACCAGATAAAACGTATTCTGTGGGCCAGAATGACCTGATCTGACCAATTTCAATATGTACAGACTCATGGACCCAAACCTGTTACCCAACCTAATCATTTTGCCACCTTTACCATTTATTCAGAAAAAAGTAACTAAACTCTGAATTGTTAGAATATGCATAGACGCATAGTATAATATACCTGAATATATACATTAAGGACTACAGTATAATATGCACAATTATATTTGTAAGACATAACATTTTTGTTTTGTTAATTCAGGAGGCTCTAATGAATGCAATGAATGATGAGCTCCCAAGAATCCAGGAACAAGTTTACTATGGACAGATAAATTCTCGCACTGATGTTCTGGACAAATTCTTATCTGAAAGTGGTATTCAACGCTATAACCCACAGGTTCTTGTAACGGAACTATAATTGAATTTGCTTTATTACTTTTTTTAATTTATTGATGTGAAATTCTGGAAATATTGTGGCGTATAAAATTCACATCATATTTACTATACAGATTGTTGGAGATAAGGCAAAATCTAAATTTGTTTCATTGACTGCATCTATCGTTGGAGATAAATCGCTATTAAATAATATTGAATATTTACACTCGAAAGGAAGTAAGATTACAGCCAGCTTTGACATTTGTTATTTATAAGCTAATGAAAATTTACGTACTTATTAATTTTATGTGTCCCAGCTATTGATGACTTGAAGCCCGTGACTCATCTTCTTGCTGTTGATGTCACATCAAGAAAAGGGGTTATGTTACTCCATGAGGGAATACGTTATCTGGTAAACTTCCATGACTATCTTTCATATGAATAAAGATATTATTTCTTTTTTGGTTAGGTTTTATAATATTCGGCCTTTGTTGAGCACACCATTTTGTTCACTTGATTTAACAAAAATCTAGCTAACGGCTATTGATATAGGCAAATTGCTAAACCACCTAATCACTGTCAACTATTTTTTTGTTCATGTGATTATTGATCATGTACTTTATTTTCTCTATATTCTATAACTAACTTTGGCTGGACATATCTAACTGAGAACAATGATTATTAGTCAATTGATTTAGATTCCTGTCAAATTTGCATCATAATCGAGCAAATGAAACCCGGTAACTGGAAAAACGATATGGAAAATGCCAAAAAGGAAATGTTGCAATGATCTCTTATGCCTGTTAAAGACGCTAACGATTCTTTGCAGATGGCAGGTTCTGCAAGTGCTCGAGTTGGTCTTTTATTTAATTCAGATTTTGATCCTGATTCATATAGTTTCATCTTGATGAAGGCTTTTGAAATCACAACTTCCTCATATAGGTGTAAAATTTATTTTTTTGCTAAATATTTGCACATTTTTTGTTAAATCCTTTCAATATTTAACATTTCTTGTATATCTTTCAGTCATAAGAAACAGGTATTAAACTTTCTTGATCAACTTTGCTCATTTTATGGGAATGAGCATATGCTTGGATCTTCTCAAAACAGTCAAGCTTTCTTGAATAAGATTTCATATCTTGCTGATGCAAATGGAATACAATCTAAAGGATTTATGTCTGCTCTTTCGGAATTTTCTATTGCCAAATTTACGACTCATATGAAGAAGGTACAAGAAAATTTATAATCTGTCCTGAAGATCAATAATTTTTATAATCTTCTTGCATATGATGTAGAAATTAAAAAGATGTAAGGCATTTTTGTGAAGAAATTGATTTCGGCACATATTTTTAGCGTCATTTGAATATGATAATGATGAAATGAACATTAAACAAAAAAAATGGAAAAAGGAAAAATATAAATATAGATTTTTTAACATAATAAAATGGAGTGATTTAACCTTTTGGACAAACAATAAACTTTTTTGTAACATTGGTTTAGCATTGCACACTCACCCTTCTTTACAAATATGTGAACACTATGTTTGTAACATTTTGGACAAACAATAAACTTTTTATACAAAAAAGCGTAAGTTAGACACTCTTTTGCCCCCCCTCCTCCAAAACCTCTTTCTATTTGAAAAGAAAAACCTAATGGCGGTTCACAAAGTCAATCACTTTGATGAACTTTATATAATGTAAAGTTCCATTCTTTCTCATCTAACTTTGGTTTATTTTTCCTATTGATTTGCTATTAATATTTCTCAATATAACATGCAGGTGGGTCAATTTTTATATGGACAAGCTGGGATCGAAAAAGGTGCTAATGCAGTTATTACCAATGGAAGGGTGTGTTCCTTTTCCACACTCTGCACATGCTTCTTACGAGTAAATGTAGATTCTGCTAATTACAATTTAGTTGGTTGCCCTTGGATAGGTGGTTAATGTCCCTGATGCTGGAACATTTTTAAGCCAAGATTTGCATCTTCTTGAATCTGTGGAATTTAAGCAAAGAATAAAGCATGTTTCTGCCATCATTGAAGAGGTGACATGGGAGAATGTGGATCCTGACACACTTATGAGGTTTTTTTCTTATACATACTTTCCATTTCTACACACATACACTAGAAGTGACAAAATGTGTGGTTCAGGTCGATTATGGTTGGAAATGGGGTTGGGTTGACACAGGCTGTTTTTAAACTAGTAAGTGTTGGCCTGGAAAATTTTAAATTTTATTAAAAGTAGATCAATTTAGGAGGTCTTAACTTTAACGTACGCTTTTAGGGATAAACCATAACTCAAGTCAACCCTCATAAGTAAATGTGTTGAAACTATATCCACTATGGCACTTTGTATATAGGACGAAAAAATATTGTACCGTGCCCATAATACTAGGTTTTTCCCCACCTTCATATGCATTGCAAAGTTGAATTTGTTGTTTTCTTCATATGCATGTAAAGATGAAAATTTTATTTTCTTTTAAATTTTCTGCAGCAAATTCATGAGTGATATAATAATGTCCGTCACATCTTCACTTTCTTCACGGGACCGAAGTTCTGAAGGTGCTCGTTTTGAGATGTTGAGTGCAGAACACAGTGCAGTTGTCATTGGCAGTGAAAATTCTACAATTCATATAGATGCTGTTCTTGATCCTTTGAGCTCATCTGGTCAGAAGATATCTTCACTTCTTCGGATACTGTGGAAATGCTGCCAGCCAAGCATGAGGCTTGTCTTCAACCCGCTGGTTAGTTTCTTATCCCACATACAAATAATATAGGTGGTGTTTGGATGCATATTTGAAAGTGATTACGTGATGTTGAAATTTGAATAATTAAATTCACATAAATATCCGTGATAACACGGGCTGTAGGAGATAGATAGTATTTGAATGTGCTTTTGTTGTTTGAGCTTGTAAAAAAAGATAATAAACTGCTTGAGTGTTTGGAAAGTTCTGGTTATTTAAGAAAGAGTTTATTACACAGATGGTCCTTATGGTTTGAGCAAAGTAACAGGTTTGGTCCTAAGGTTTAAAAGTCACAAGTTTGGGGTTTGAGTTTCCAGTTTAGTAATGAGTTTGGTAATAAGCCTAACTTCCGTTAGCTTTTCTGTTAACCTAGGGTGAAATGCCCAAACTCGTTACAAAAATGAAAGCGCAAACCCCAAACTTGTTACATTTAAATCTTAGTACCCAAATTTGTTACTTTGCCCAAACCTCATGGACCATCTCTGTAATTAACCCTTTAAGAAATCAATACCGAAAATCCCTCTGTATCTACAACATTGTGATGACTTTGCACATATTTTACAGAATCTGTTTGAATAATTGTCAACTGTCTAAAATGCCCGTCAAATATCTTGTTCAATCTCTTTACAGAGTTCTCTTGTTGATCTTCCGCTGAAGAATTACTACAGATTTGTAACTCCTTCAATGGTAAAGACTACCAACATATTTTTTGGTACCATTTAAATTAATCTTCATAAAGTGGATAGGAATGTTCTTATCTTTGTATATTTCAGGATGATTTCAGTAACACTGATTTAACTGTGCATGGTCCTAAAGCATTTTTTGCAAACATGCCACTATCAAAAACCCTAACCATGAATCTTGATGTTCCTGAATCATGGCTTGTTGAACCAGTCATTGCAATGTAAGTTTCCACTATTTTTTGTGATATTGTGGTTTCACACCGATGATTCTATTCACTTGTTAAATGTTTTTTAATTTTAATTACATGGGTATTTCAATTTTCAGTCATGATCTTGACAATATATTGCTTGAGAACCTTGGTGACACAAGGACACTACAGGCAGTTTTTGAACTTGAAGCTCTTGTGCTTACGGGTAATCAGACGTTATGTTATTGAAAATTTATACGTTGTTGTCAACCCGAAACACTTTTTTTATTTATGTTATTTGATTTTTTTGTAACATGTTAAAACATGATTACTAGTAATCTGATTTTTTTTAGTAAAGCGGTTTGGAGGCTTTATGAATTAAGTACATTTCAGACAACTATCGACATGTTTGACGCGTTCTCTTTGTTAGATCTTTAGCTTAACCCTTGAGACCCATTCGAAATAAGACAACCTAAATCTACACAGATTTAATGAAGATATTTTAGCTAAGGAAACTGGTTTAGCGGGTTGAAACTTAAGTCACAAAAGTGTTTCTGTAGATCATACATCTAATTTGCTTTACTTATAATGTAGACAATTTCTGTAATAATAAATTTTAGTAATCATATCTGATGCATTAATTCTTTAAGAAAATAGAAATTGGACAAAAACATTAACTTGACAATTATGCTTTTTTTGAACCATTCTCACTTGATCCATTGTGATTTATGAACTATTAACCAGGCCATTGCTCAGAGAAGGATCATGAACCCCCACGAGGCCTTCAAATGATACTGGGAACTAAAAGGAATCCCCATTTAGTTGATACGCTTGTGATGTCCAATTTGGGTTATTGGCAAATGAAAGTGTCACCCGGTGTTTGGTATCTACAACTAGCACCAGGTCGAAGTTCTGATCTTTACATTTTACAAGATGGGCCTGAAATACACTCAACAAAACGCATCATCATAGACCACTTACGAGGAAAACCAGTTCATCTTGGAGTCGTCAAGAAAAAGGGAAAAGAACATGAAAAACTATTGATTCCTTCTGATGATGATGATTCTTCTAGGAAACAAGTGGGGTATCCTCTATTTGTTTTTAAAAATGAAATCCCTTTACACAATTTAATCAACATTTTTAAAGCCAGTTTTGGTTGATATTTGCAGGCTGATCAGGAGAGTTGGAATTCCAATATTTTGAAATGGGCTTCTTCGATCATTGGTGGTAATGCGCACACAAAAAACAGTGGAAGCACTAAAGTGGTGAGTACTCTGTAATTTTCTTCATAGCATTACATAAGATTTCAAATCATACGTTTTTTTAACATATTGATATATTTTGAGTAGGATAATGTGAGCAACAGGCGACAGGGTAAAACAATAAATATATTCTCTATTGCATCTGGACACTTGTGAGTGATTCATTTACCAAATCTTGGCTCCTTTTGAATTTGGACAATTATTTAATTTTTATTTTTGTTTTAATTGGTTTGGATAAGTCGGTTTAGGTTGACCATTACACTTTTTTTCCAAAATATTTATTAAGAATCAGTGTTAAATATGATGACGGCCCATTTACGGTGCACTCATATAATGTATATATGTGTGGGCCATCATGGCTAGGGATGGCAGAAAAACCCATACCCTGTGGGAAAACCCGAAGCCCGAAACTTTAGGGCCGGGTATTGGCCTGAATATTAGGGTATGGGACCGGGTATGGGTTCAAAAAATATATTTTTTTCGGGTTCGGGTATGGGATTAAGGAATACCCGGCCCACTTACCCGAAGTAATACCCGTAATATTTTGTTAATATTTTTTTAATTTTCTTGTCTAAAACATAAGTCTTTTAATGAAACATCATAACAAATTATAACTTTTATCTTATTATTTTATATTTAAAAATTAAACTTGTTGTTTTCGATATGTAATTTCAGTTTGAATGTTAAATTAATAGTCCATGGTAGCATCTTTTAATAGTTATATGTCATGATATTTATATTTAATTTGTTTATATTTTATGGTGTTGATCTTATATGTATGATTCTAATTTATTTTTGTAATTAAACAATAACATGACACAAAATTAATACTATACAAATGTACTAGGAAAATCACAAATTTTTTTTAATAAACTAATGGGTATACCCGATACCCGTGGGTATGCCCGATACCCGATGGGTAATTACCCAATAAATACCCGATGGGTAATGGGCCGGGTATGGGATACATTTTTACAATTGGGTATGGGACTGGGATTATCAATACCCTACCCGAACCCGGCCCATTGCCATTCCTAATCATGGGGCCAAAGTAAAATTGCACTAATTTTAACGTTATTTTACTTATTATGTGAAAATAACGTCAAAAGTATTGGGATGATTAACTTCAAACGATAACTATGAGCCGGGGACTCCTTCGGAGCAGCCTCTCTATCTCAATTGGGATTGGAGTAAGGTTTGTGTTCATCCTTCCCCCAGACCCTACTGAAAAGTGGGAACATACTGGGTAAGTTTGTTTGTTAAATATGATGACAAAATATATTATTACAGTATTAATCTAAACTTTTGCAAAAAGTGATACAAGAGGTATTCCTTAAAAGAACTCTCATGGCGCCCTCAGGCTGTTCGGCCTATTTGACGTGTTTTTTTCTATACAAAATATTACCCATTTGATCCTTATTTTTATAGACCTTTTTGGCCCATTTAAATCGGTACAGATAAATTTTAATCTAAATCAACCCATTCGCATACAATTGGGTCTAAAGTTCTACCTTTAGTTTTTCTAATATGTTTTCTTGTGTGATTTATGCAGGTACGAGCGGTTTCTGAAAATCATGATTCTAAGTGTTTTGAACAATACACGTCGTCCTGTGAAATTCTGGTTTATAAAGAACTACCTTTCACCACAGTTTAAGGTTCACTTCTTAGGTTCTTCCCAAAAATTTCGTACTTTAATTTTCTTAAATTTTTCTAAAACATAAATCTGTTGTCATCGTCATGCAGGATGTAATTCCACATATGGCCCAAGAATATGGTTTTGAGTATGAATTAGTCACCTATAAATGGCCTAGTTGGTTGCATAAACAGAAAGAAAAACAACGAATTATCTGGGCGTATAAAATTCTATTTCTTGATGTCATTTTCCCTCTTTCTCTTGAGAAGGTAAATAACTGAAAATCGTATTATTATTCTTATTAGTACTACTACTGTTACTATTATTTTCAAAAGAGAGCAATAACGTAGGTATATGCTGAAAAGGTGTATATATGTTTTTATAGGTTATATTTGTTGATGCGGATCAGATTGTTAGGGCTGACATGGGAGAACTATATGACATGAATTTGAAAGGAAGACCTCTTGCTTATACCCCCTTTTGTGACAACAATCGTGATATGGATGGTTTTCGTTTTTGGAAACAAGTAAATTTCTTTATGTTTCCCAAGTTTTGTAGTCTTGATGGTTGATGCCCTAAATCCCAGAGAATTTATGTTTTAACATTGTTTAAATAAAATCAATTTTTTAAATTTTTTTTAGGGTTTTTGGAAGGAACATTTACGCGGAAGACCTTATCATATTAGGTAGGATCATCATTTATGATTTACAATCAACACTATCGTGCTCCATAAGTTAAGTTTGTCGAAAAAGAATTAAGCTTGTTAATTAATGTATCTTTATGATCTGCAGTGCGTTATACGTGGTTGATTTAATCAAGTTTCGGGAAACTGCTGCTGGAGACAATTTGAGGGTGTTTTATGAAACACTTAGCAAAGATCCAAATAGTCTTTCTAACCTCGACCAGGCAAGTGCAAATTTAACTTGTTTACATATGAATGGGGGTAATAGTTTATCTCTAACCAGTTAAAATTAGTAATCATAAAATTATATTTAGCTAAAAAGGAAACATATCAAATCCTTAAAGTGCAATTTTTATTTAAATAATTCAATTTTTGTAATCATACACAAAATATCTTTTATATACAAATAAAATGTAAATGAAGGCCCCAATTTGTCACTATAAAGTGAGCCCTCATTTGCTTTTCCCTCCTTTCTTCACCTAATGAATAAGTTTCTCTTTCTTAATTTTTAAATCTTTATTACTATCATTTACTTCACCCCCTTCTCTTTCTTCACCTAATAATCAAGTTTTTCTCCTGTTTCTCATTATTAATTACTAATTTTTTATTATAAGTATCTAATATTTTATTTATTCAACCCGAGTAATACATGGGTATCCACCCCACTCACTTTGCTAGCTCTACTAAAATAATAATATAGTAACCTTGCAATTGCATCACTACCAGCAAGAACATTGATATTTCTAGATCCTCAACTGCGTTTTGCAAGACTGATTCCATTCTATTTCCATTTTTAGTTTTACTTCACTAATTGAATCCTCATCAATGTTTCAGGATCTGCCTAACTATGCCCAACACACGGTACCGATCTTTTCACTACCTCAAGAATGGCTATGGTGTGAGTCTTGGTGTGGTAACTCAACAAAAGCCCGAGCTAAAACCATTGATCTTTGCAACAATCCAATGACCAAAGAACCCAAACTTCAGGTCTGTCATAATTTCCGTGTTTAATTTGTGTTTTCAACCTTATTATGATGATGTGATCACATTAATGTGTCACATTCACAAAGTCAACTACAACTAGTTGTATAATTATGCTATGCAAGATTGCGTTTTATTTTCAAAACACACTCTTCTTGGGTTGCAATCCATGCCTGAATAATTATTTGTGAATGAGATGAGCCAAGCCCGTGCTTGGTTCATTAAACTTAAGGGAGCTCAAGATCGGCTCATTTACAACTCTATTTCAAAAGCTCAGTCTTGGGCTCAACTCATTTCTTATTTAATTTTTTTATTTTATCTGAATATTAAAAATATATTTATAATTAAAAATTTTTAAAACATAAAAAAAAAACCATACCCAGTAAGCCCTACACATATCACGTTTGGGGAGGGTGAGATGTACATAAATTAGGGATGAGATCAGTATTATGCTTGTACTGAACTGGTATTGTATCGAAAAATGTTGTTACCGAAATTGAGTGAAAGTATAAACCATGTACCATACCAATTTTCTTGGTTGGTACCGGTTGGTATCTATACTGTTAAAGTCACTGAAAGTGCCAAAATCAAAAACATGAAAAACAAATACTGTTACCGATACCGATGGTGTGTAGTTGGTATTGGTTTGGTACCTATATGGTAGGGCTACTCGGTACAGAATACTTGTTAAAGATATAAATGAGCCCTAATAGAGCCTGAGCTTGAGCTCGTTTAAGCCTGATTTGGTTCAAGCTCAAGGAATCCACGAGCAGCTTGGCTTGTTTACACCCCTTAGATATTCCCTGTTGCCTGATTGTCTTCTTGAACTCAGGGCGCCAGAAGAATTGTAGCAGAGTGGCCCGATCTTGATCTGGAAGCAAGACATTTCACCTCAAAAATATTAGGTGAAGATGTGAGCCCGGTAGAAAAAGTGGTTAGCCCTCCGGTTCAACCACAAGTAGCCGAAGATGACTTGGAAACAAAAGCCGAGCTGTGAATGCTTGGGTATCGACTTCTTAGCTTAACAGGTATCTTGAAGCACCCAGATTCAACTAAAAAAAGAACCGTTATTAAGAGGAATATTTGGTTATTAAAATTAGATTTTTGTTCCTAAAAAAGGAAGATCATATCTCACACAAGACTCAATCTTGAATCTAACTAAATTTTGATGTTATCAGGTCACATACTTTGATCAGTTTTGGTAACATATTTGTTACTGAGTTGAATTCTCAAATGTAGAGTTTAATGTATGTCATGGTTTATTATAGAATAAAATAGCTTTATCATGGTTGTACTGATTGCTTGTACTGTTGTACATTGCTATGATATGGTAATGGACTAATGATATAATGACAACACACTTGTGGACCTGCTTCTTATGTTAGTTTCTTGTTTTGTTATTTAATGTTAAAAATTATAAAATATTGACTGTAAGGATATTACTAAAGAAACAATGTTTTTGTCGTTAAGAATTGTAAAAATATTCGATCAATGTAATACGTGGATTTTCTATGCTAGTATAAACACACACAAACACACACGTAGGGTAAGGATTTATTGTTAACTCACCTTAATTGTAGAAACCAGATTAACTTTGACAAAATCAATTCAAATCTTTGCGTATTTTTTTTGTTTCATGACCTTTGTTATCAATACAAACAAACATCAAACGAACTCTTTTTTATATCAGTGGAACTGGTTTGTCGAAACATAAACCAAAAAGTTAAACCATAAACCATGACAATAAAACCTAAACTTTAAAATCAAACTTAAAGCCTAAAGATAAACCATAAAAAACCAAATCCTAAAACTTGAAGTTTATAATTAAAAGTTAGATCTAAAAATTAAAAGCTAATGTTGTATAGTTTGATGACATAGTTCCAACATCCCTGAAACGGTTTCAATTGAAGTTTGTTTAAGTTAGTTTTGGGGGATTTTAAATATACTTTTTAGACTTGTTAAGTAAAATATACTTTTATTCTCTCTCTCTCTCTCTCTCTCTCTCTCTCTTATATATAGTGATTCTATTCTGTGAAAATCCGATCTTAAAGAAAGAACTCTTAAACCCTATCTAGGTCATTGATTTACGATCTTGAAAATAAATGTGTGGTCCACATTAAACCTGAATAAGAAAAAATTGGGTTTGAATAAACAAATGGGGTTTGAAGTGGGTCACATTTATTTTTAAAATTCCAAATCAATGGCCTAGATATAGTTTAAGGGTTTTCTCTCTAATATTGGGTTTTCACGTGATACAAACCCTATATATATATATATATATATATATATATATATATATATATATATATATATATATATATATATATATATAGGGAAGGGTTCAATTGCTAACCCTTATTTCGATAACCGAATAACTATATTACTTTGGGACTCACATTAAAGTAAATCTAAATGTGTATGTTTTTTTCTTCTTTTTATTTATGTAAGCGGACCATACATTAATTAAAAAAAGAAGAAAAAATCTACACCTTTAGATTTATTTTAATGTGGACCTCAAAGTAATAAGATGTAGTTATTCGGTTAACGTAATAAGAAATGGTTAACAATTGAACCTACACCTTTTATATTTAAAGGTGTATGTTTTTCTTCTTTTTTAATTAATGTAAATGGGGCCCACATTAATTACAATAATTAAAAAAGAAAAAAGAACCTACACATTTATATTTACTTTAATGTGGACCTCAAAGCGATAAGATGCAGTTATTCGGTTATCGCAATAAGAAACGATTAACAATTGATCATTCCCATATATATATATATATATATATATATATATATATATATATATATAGGAGGGTTTCACATAAAACTTTTATTTTGTAGAAAAATTAAAAACCTAATCACAATCATTATTAATCAATTTTGTTTTCTGATTTCATTTCTTTTGATTATAATATTAGAAATGTTATGAAAAAGAAAAAAAAGAAAAAATATATATGGTTAATGTTATTACATATATGTAATTTGTACGCTACACATATATGAGTTACATATATGTAACTTTATAGTTCACATACGTAACTCCGTGAGTTACATATAAGTAACTTCGTGATTTATGTATTTTTATTACATATTTTTACTTATAACATTTTAACCTTAACATAAATAATTCTAAAAAAAATTAAAAATTGATTTGTTAGTAGGGTTTTCATAGTTTTCTTTAAAATGAATAGTTTTCTTTTGAATCATCTCTCTCTCTCTCTCTCTCTCTCTCTCTCTCTCTCTCTCTCTCTCTCTCTCTCTCTCTCTCTCTCTCTCTCTCTCTCTCTCTCTCTCTCTCTCTCTCTCTCTCTCTCTCTCGTGTATATAAGAATTAGGATAAATTATAACTCATTTAAATTGTGATAACTCATTAATCCAAATCCAATGGTTGAAATATTTAACAAGGTGATTAAATGTATCATTAAATAAGTTTTACTAAAAGGGTATTTTAACCATTCACCTTCATACAAAAAAACCAGGTTTATTAGGAGCGTCATACTCTTAAAATTTGTTGTATTTTCTTATTTTTAAATCAAGAATTATGCCTTTGTTTTTTACACTTATAATTTTTTTATACTATGTTATTATTAATAAAAATTACACAATTAAATTTGTCGTACTTTTCTCTTTAATTTTCTTATGGTCATGTCAATTTTTTTTCTTTCAAATATTCGTAATTATACCAACGTAACAAACACAAATATGGTTCAACTGAGAATGATCCAGTCATCAAACCAAACGGTTTTGGTGTCAGTTCTCGGTTCAGCTAGGAAAACAATGATCCTAGGTTTCCGGTCTTTGGCTCTTAAAAATCATAATTTATAAATCAAATACATATAATAACGTACAAAATAATATATGTAGTACATAACATTTCACTTTAGTTTTGTTATATTATATAACTAGTAAAGTTACCCGCGCATTGCGGTGGAGTGATACAATTAAAACTAATGCGTTATGGTGTGATGGTACAATTAAAAAAAAACCCATATGAAGCAATAGGAGATCATTTTGAAAATTGAAACATAAATAAAAACATCATTATGTGTGTGTTACGGTATAAAAATTTTAAAAAGATAATTTAGAAAAAAATATATAAAAAGAGTAAAATGCAATATCTCGTGATGCGACATATTTAACAACCACATTATGTGTTGTGTCAGTAACATTAACGTGTTTAAGTAAATAAAAGAAACGTGTTAGGTTATGACGACTCGGTCATGGAGACCGAAATATAAAGTTGCAATAGTTATATAATAGTATCAACGTTTTTCACACAATGTCGTGTTGATCTTATTCCTCACAGTACTAACACATTACAGTTAGTCGATATACCCAGGATTTTTTTTTTTATATTTTTAGTAGAGATAATTTATTGAGAAAAATCAGATTATATATATTATAGTAAATAAACTTTAAACTTTAAAAACTTAAAGAGATTAAAAAACATTTTACAAAATTAAAACAAAAATATAAATATATAAAGTTTGCCTAAGTGGAGAGTGTAAAAACATAAATTTTAGAAAGTTGAAACAAAAAATAAATATATAAACCGTGCTTAGATGGAAAGTGTGAAAGCAAAAAATGAAGACCTGAGGAAGGCTCGAACCAAGGACATAACATTAGGTTTCAGATTCGTAAATTAAATAATAAATGTGTAATTTGTTCGAAGACCATTGAGAAATAACAACCGACAATGGTTTTTAAGTGTATATATAATGCGAAAGATAAGCCTCAAATATATGTTGTGGTTCAAGCTATTTAACAAGTAAATTAATTCGATTTATATTTTACATTTGACAATGGATTAAAGACTATAAAATAGGTCAGATTTAAAAAAGTGTCACACCCCAAGCCGGTGGGCTGGATCGACTTTTTCGTCAGGCGAAAGGTTCTCGGGGCGCGATATCGTGTGATAATCATAATTGATCAGATTTTTTACATGTCACTTGATGTATAATGAGAAATGCTACATGACATTGATATAAGTTAAATTACACAATTCATGTTCATAATTTAACTAAGTAAATCTACCAAAAAGAATAATTGAGTTTTCTATCTTGTAACTACATAAGATTTACAATAGATGATTCACAAATTTGTCATTCAAAATATGCACAACACAAAAGTAAGCTAGGTCTTCTATATAGTTCCACTAGCTTAAGCCCTGATGTATGGTGACTAAACCTGTTTCTCACCTGAGAAAACATGCATTTAAAACAAGTCAACACTGGTTTGGTGAGTTCATAAATCTAGTAAATAAAAACGATTAAAATTTTCTATTCACAAATCATGGTGTCACACACAAGTCTTATTTAATTTGCTTTGCCTTATCTCACATCAATGTCCTCTCCATAGTTACACCTACAGATACTATATCGTCCAATTAAGCATGCTTATATATAGTGCATACGTATCACGAATGAAGCCGCCAGCCCACCACACACTTAATTGAACTCAATGTCACTTGTATTGCAACTATGGATACCCATTTCTAACTCACATGTGTTTGTTCTCAGTTGATATTCCCAATTTTTAAGAATATAGACTTAATTGTCTCTGTAGCTGATCATTATTGACCAACCCGGCTTGTAAGATATTCTCATTTGATTAAATTTACCATTCCTTGATATTGTTAGAATATAGACTTAATAGTTTCTGTGACTATCATTGATGACCAGCCCGGAGTGTAAGATATCCCCCACAATACCTATAAGAGTGAGACTTAATTGTCTCTGTGACTGTCATTACTGACCAACCTGGAGTGCAAGATATCCCCAACGATACCTATAAGAACGAGACTAAATTTTCTATGTGACTGTCGTTACTGACCAGCCCGGAGTGTGAGATATCCCCAAGGATACCTATAAGAACGACACTTAATTGTCTCTGTTACTGTCATTACTAACAAGCCCGGAGTGTAAGATATCCCGAACGATACCTATAAGAACGAGACTTAACTGTCTTTGTGATTGTCATTACTGACCAGCCGAGAGTGTAAGATATCCTGTAACATCAGTGCCAGAACCGTAGCCAGAACAGTAACGTGTACAGTAGATCAGGTACGAACTATGTGTATTACATGTGTACTATCTTCAACTGATGTTCAATATGAATCAATTACACATTTATTTCAGAACATATTGCAAATCCATGGTTTAACAGTCAGAATCATATCTGACAACACACAACTGTTATGTGAATGTTAGTTAGGATTCTATTATGTATAAACGTATGTGAGATTGTACAGAACAAAACAATAAGGGACGTCGTTATGTGAATATTAAATTGACGTGTGAATGACGATTCACACGAATATATCTGTAAGTTTAACGTTCTGAACGATGTCCAATAATTAGAAAATCAAAACGAAAAGTATAGTTGTCGTCGTGTTCGAACGGGTGACGATTCGTACGAATACGCGCGAAAACGATACGATTCGATTAAACAGTTAAATTAAACGATTTTCGAGATTTTAAAAATAAATAAAAGATAATTAGTTAATTTATTAGGAATCACAACCTTAAAAAGTTTAAAAATTTCTATCTTTATAAAGTTACATAATGTTACGAAAATTGACGAAAATGACGCGTGAAACCGAAACCGAGCTAGACCGAACACACCCGAACACACCCGGACTATTTGAACCCTAAAACTCACCCATTTTCCTTCACAAATGCGGCTCCATCCATCTTCTTCCCCACATTCCCGTATTCCCGTCTCTCTACACCTCCTCTACTTCAAACCTTCATAACTATCTCATTTCTCCAACAAATTCGACGATCTAGTAGTCAAAACGACTGTGAGAACGAGAGGAACAAATTAGTACAACTGATCGGATCTAAAACGGACCTAGTTGGTTGCAGTTTTAGAAAGAAGATACGGCAGAAGTGGGTTTTTCACTATTCATGTAAGGTAAGCTTCCAAACTGTCTTTATCACTTGAAATCAGTTAGGATAAACACTAAAACGACTCTAGAAACATGTATATCGTTAAGAGATGAAGACATAGAGCTTTGAATCATCAAAAACGGACCAAAAACAAGCTCAAACGAGTTGATTTTGTGACTGCCACTATTTAGGTGGGTTTTCCACTTTGCAGTCGAATCTCCAGCTTCAAAACCCCTAGGATGTGACACCCCGTAAAATCCAGGTCAACATTTGTTTTAATTAAAGTTCATTTAATTGATAATTGTATACATGGCACTAGAATTAGTTTAATTTAGTGTGACACGTGGCATGACAGTACGAACACTGACACTAGCACGATAATTCGGTGAATTATCGCAACACGCACACCCGTGTCTAAGAAAATACGAATGTTGGTGAACGTTTAGCACATCGTGTAACTAAACACTAGAAACCTCACGAAACGCTCAAACATTGAACTTGAGAGTTCAAACGATGCCGAACAAAAGTTCGTAAACGAGAAAACGACGAAAAACGAGCTAACCATTGAAATTGGGCTTATTGGGCTCTTCCGGGACTCGTCGCGGTACGCTAAGGATCCCAGAGAGGCCCATGGCAGTACGCGAAGGATGGGCGGGGATTTTGAATCCCGAAATTCATTACGGTACGCCAAGATCATTTTTGAACCTCTTGGCGGTACGCGACGACATCCAGACGCCAAATCTTTATAAAAACCAAGACAATTATTACAACTCTACTACTTTTCATCATTTCCTCCGGCCAAGCACGCTACCACTCGACTCTATCCTCCCCAAAACCACCTGGATTGCCCCTGAGAAGCCATTGAAGCACCAAGGTTTGAAGATTGAAGCTTGGGGAAGCCACTAGAAAGCTTGGAGGAAGGTTGTTGAAGCTTGTTCATCATCATCATCATCATCATCATCATCATCATCATCATCATCTTGTTGTTGCTGAAAAACCTTGTTGTCTAGAAGCTTAGAATCTGGTGGACTCATCATCTCAGCCTCTTGAAGCATTTGAAGGTAGTTCCTATGGCTAAAATACATTTTTCACCCCATTACACACACATGCAAGGTCTAAAACCCACATGCATGCACCACACCAACACAAGCAAGAATTTCTAGTAGTTTGAATCTGGGCTTGTTGATTTTGCTATGAATAATGATGATCTAGAATGATTAAATGGTGAAATGTGATGATCCTTGATGATTGTGGGTATGTATAATGCATGATTTGTTCTTAGATGATTAAGATGCCAACATGCATGTATGATCTAAGACTATTTTGATAATTTTTGGATATTGAAATATGATTATCAATGATTTTGGTAAGGTGTTGCATGATTTGGTATGATCTAGATAGTTAAAAATGAGTTATTTGAGATATTTGCTATTTATAGTAACTTTTATGTTACAACATGGTAAAATGGATGAGGTTATGGACTTGCATGTGAATAGAACTACCATTGGTATGATATTATGATAATATGATGCATAGGAAATTTTCGGGTCATCTTGGACCTAGTTACCATAGCCTAAATCTTGCTAAGTCATGATTTAGGTGAAATAAGTATTTTTAGACGATGATTAATGATATAATATGATGTTATGTGATATGATAATGGTTTAGGAATGTTAGAATAATCATGTGATGAGTATTTATCATAGTTACTATTTATAGTAACTTTATTTTGTGAAAACTCGATATTGAAATGTGATGCATGATCTAAACGTGCTAAATGGCCTCACATGATATGATATGATTTTTGTATGTTAAGTTAGATGAATCTTGATGTTCGTCATGCTAGATATGGAAACTTTCCTTTTTAGGAAACTTTAATGAGTAAGAATGACTTGTGATCGTTTGCAACTATGTGTTATGTGCAAGCATGATCACGTAGGACTAACAAGCATGCTAGAACCTTTAGAACGCTATGTGTTATAGAACTTGCCACAAATGGAAACTTACTATAAATAGTAAGTTGTCCATGAACGCGATTTGCACGTTTTGCACACAACGATCACAATCACGAATGTTACACGAGTTACCATCAACTCACGGTCCACCAACGGGTTGTTGACTTGACACGGTCAAACACAGACAAGCACAGTCAATGTGGACCGACACGGACAAACATAACAACCAAGGGTTGTTGAGCACAAACACGAGCACGAACACGAACATGGTCCTTTACACGAACTCATGAAAGCTATACGATATAGGTAGCCGTGACCGAAACGTTCACGAAGCAGGAGCTTACGCTATCTTTATCCGAACATTACTAAGGTGAGTTTACGACCCCTCTTTAACTCTTTTACAAACTTTTCAAATAGGGGGAGAATACTTTTTGAATCGAGTCAAACATATATGCTATTACAAACATTATTGTGTATGCTGGTTTATTAGACAAACATAAGTGTTGTAATCGTAACAAGCCCTCACAAAGTCTTACCGTTAATGTACAAACAACGAGGTGAGTTTGAATAGATATATTTGGGTGTGACGAACCCCACGTGGCACAATACTGACTGGAGGTCGGGACACGTGAAATCTCGACCTATCTTGTCATGTTGTTACGAGACATGGCGGAGGGAAGGACTAATAAGTCTAGTTCGGTAGTGACGCACTGACACTTGGAGCCTAGGGCTCGGGACTAACATTTTAATAAACAACATGACACATGTTTTATGATTATTATCTATGTATATCAAACGATGTGAACTCACCAACCTTTGTGTTGACACTTTCTTTTTAAACATGTATTTTCAGGTAACTAGTTGGTTAGCTGCACATGGACAGAAATGCACTTAAGGAATTGAGCACAGGATTACATGCATTTCATTTCATGACATTTTGAACAAACAATATAATTTTTGTTATGTATTTTAAACAATGTAGTGTCTGACATCATATTTTCCGCTGCATTATCAAACGTATTTTATTCTGCTGCTTTATAACGTAATTTTCCGCTGCTATATTTAAAAACTGTTTGGTTGTGTTTATAACAAACATTGTATTTTGAAACGCATATAGAGTTGTTCTATATGACCATGAGCTGTGATTCTGGCCACGTGACACCCATGTGGATTGACTCCACACATGGAAATTTGGGGTGTGACATAGGACTTGCACCAAATCGACTTAGGAATCTAAGGAATATGTTAGATTGATGTTTGGGTCAGTTGGGAATCGATTTGGAGCTGGAATTTGAGGCAAAAATCAAGTTCAAAGGGCTGTTGTGATGTTGTTGCTGTTTTGACGAACAACAGTGTTCTCAGCCCGTTTAGGGCCCTTTAACACCTTAGGATTTGCACAAATCTTGTCTGGGAACTCAAGAAACATCAGGGGTTGAATATTGGAAGGGCTAGGAGTGGTTAGAACTGGGTAAATGGCTGTTGTCACAACCCGAGCCGGCGGGTCGGATTGTGTGTCCCGTCGGGCGGAATGGTCTCGAGGCGCGATATCGGGAATGATAATCGTGATGATCAGATTGTTTACAATGCACATGATATATAATGAGAAACTGCTAAATGAAAATATAATTATAAAGTTAAATTACATCAGTTTTGTTCATAATTTAACAATGTAAATCTACTATCAACATCATAAATCTTCTATCTTGTATGTGCACAAGATATACAAAATAATTTGTAAAATGATGTTCCAAAAATATGCAGGTCCAAAATGCTAGGTCCTCTAACTGGTATCCTAGTCCCAAAAGCATAACTTCTAACTCAGACCTGTTAGTCACCTGAGAAGTCATGAAAAAGATCAAGTCAACACATGGTTGGTGAGTTCATGTAGTTTTATTGAAAAATGAATTTGAATAACCACTTGGATGACAACCTTAACCTCACCACTAACCACCTATACCATCCAGTTCAATATGCTTATATATAGGGCATATGTAGGGGACAAGCCCCAGCCACCGTCCCACCACATACCAAACCACATGATATATTGTTCCTGGTGATAATTAAGCATTTCATCCCACACTATTGATCCATAACGTTTGATTACCCTGAAAACTGTTTACCTTGATCCCCCGAAATGACAACCTTAACCTCATCAACGACCACCTATGCTATCCAATCAAGTATGCTTATATATAGGGCATATGTAGGGGACAAGCCCCAGCCACCGTCCCACCACATACCAGAATACATAGCATATTGTTGTTAATGATAATTAAGCGTTTCATTCCATCCACCTTCATATTTGATTTTGATTTCCACAAATTGAAATACCAATGATTTCTTGAGTTCATCACGTATTCATGATTACCCATAGCACTTGTAGAAACATAATATTAAATGCTTAATTAAATAAATAATTATTCATTTAATTACAACTAAGACATGATGATTGGGCCTTATTTGATTCAATCAATTAGACTTAGTTGTTGGTGGTGTCCAAGTTGTACCGTCTCACACGTGGCCCATATCAGGCATGACTCACATGAGTCTACCTGTATGTGTCGGGACTTTCATGATGTGCCCATATCAGCTTGACCCTCAGGCCTACTGTACATGTCGGGACTTTAGGATATCCTTTGATTTTGATCGTCTTGATTTCGTTTCATCGTTTGATTTATGCCCATATAGCTTGACTACAAGAGTCTACTATTTATGACGGGACTTTCCGTGTGTTAACACGTGGTCTTGATCTGCATACAACTGACATCCACCTTAACTTGATCATTAATGATTCCATTAGATCTTAATGATTTCATTAGTTCTTTGATTCACACACGGATATGATTCCCTTGATTTTGATCCTTATGATTCCATGATTACCACACTGAATTTAGATTCTTGAATATGATCCTTAGTTTTACTGAACAAACACTGAATTAGATTTCCTTGAATTTGATTTTTAGCTTTAGTTCTCTTAATTTCACATTGAGTTTAGATTCTTTGAATTTGAATTTGATAGAATGAGTGTTTGTTTTAGAGTTTTAGAATTATGGTATTACTCATAAGAGTAATTAATTAATTCATCAGTTAACCTGCATATAATTTACCTAGACAGGAGACTAGGATTATAAACATGTATATAAAACATATAATAAGTAAAAGCATTTACGTAAAACATATTTAAATAAAAGGTTTACGCATGCTTCTCAGCCCCGCGTTTGAAAATGAAAATGTTTAGAAAAGGGGCAATGAACTCACCTGTGTTGCTCTGTATTGATTTACGACAAAATGCGCGCTCGTTACTTGCAGATTATGTTTCTTCAGTACCTGAGTTGTTTTAAGAGGATTCGAATACTATAAGTATTTTTAATAGTCGTATCTAGGGTTTTGGTCTCGGTGTGCAACTAAGTGTCCTGTTTTACTAATGTGTTTCTAGGATTCCTTCTAACTAGTCTAAACGTATTACCCATTAATACCATGTACCCCGTAATTAAACACATCTAAACTTTACTTACATAAGGTCTAGTCCAATATATTCCAAGTCTTTTTAATTAAAACGTTTTAAATAATTCATTTTAGTTAAACTCTTAAATTAGAAATCATTTATTTTAATTTAAAGAATATTTATAAGTCACTTTCCTTTTATTAAAACATTAATTAATTGAAGAGAAATATAATTAAACATGATGGGTTTGGGTTAATCCCATTTGATTAACCTTGGGCCCATTACTAGTCCTTGATCGTTCCATGATCCTTTGATCGATTATGAGTGCAACCCATCCTAGGTAGTTCAAAAGAACAACCTAATGTAGTTGTATGTTCTCATGAAATTTCTAAGTATTAGATGTTATTAAAAATCAACATCTGTTTACTTAGACTATAGTTTTGATTCTCAACGGATTCTCAATTTATGTTTAGATGACAACATTATTTAGGAAACCATTATTCTTGAAAACCCTAATTCATGATTTTTCCTTAAAGAAATTCATGTATAATAGACCAAATGTAAATTCTAGATTAAACCCCATTGTCCTTTTCTTGTTATCCTCTATGTTTGGTCCAATGATTCACCCAAGGTTGATTGTATGAAATGAAACGCTAATATCCTTCCCATGCACACACACACACACACACACCATGCATGCTTTTCACTTAACCCACCCTTGCATGCATCCCTAGCCTCACAAGTGAAACCCATGCTCATGAATCAGACCGAAAGGATCATCCCATCCGAATGAGGGCCTTGGCCGACCGACTGAAGACCTGGCCGAACTAGGCTAACCATGCGACTGAGAAGGTGCCCGATCGAAAGGCTTAGGCCGAATGAGGGTGATGAGCGACTGAAGTGCTATCCGAACCAGCTCTGACCGATCGAATGAAGACTTGGACCGAATGGGGGAGGGTGTCCCTTCGGCCTAGAAGCCATTCGGCCCAGCAGGAGGTTCATGCGGCCTGGGAGTCGCCTCCTTCGGCCATTGGCCTTTCGGCCTACCTGCTGCTAGCCATTCGGCCAGTCGAAGCCTATGGTGTGCAGCCAACTCAAATCGAATCCTAAGACCATCTCATGGTATCTCACTTGTTCCTAACTCATTCTTGGGTGTTAAAGTGTGATTCCTATGTGTTGGAATGGTTTAGAACCGGCTAGATGATGGGTCGATCCAAGGGTTTTGAAAACCCTAAAAACCGAAAAGGAACTTTGAATCTACCTCAAATCAGTTGGTTCAAAGCTTAGGTCGGCTATACTTTAGTGTTCTACAAGTTGTAGTGGTCGTTTTGACACCAAGAATGCTTGATTTCGTGGAGAAACGAAGGAGATGAAGCTTGGAGTTTAGAGAGAGAAAGTAGAGAGAGAGTGAACAAATTTTGGTGATGGTGGCTGGTTGGTGGGGGTGTTAATGGCATTAAATGCCATAATAAATGGTTTCAAAATACCCGGTTATGTTCGGGTTCGTTCGGTTTCGCGTAAAAGCGCCGATTTCATTTCGTTTTCGTGACAACCATCTTGGTTTTAAAACTAGAGTTTGTAAATTTATTTTAGGTGGTAATTCCTAGTAAATTAAATAAATATCTTCTGTTTATTTTAAATTTTCAGAAAAAAATTTAAGTTACAGTTTAAATCGAATCGTACAGTCGTCGCGCGTATTCGTTCGAATCGTCACCCGTACGGATACGACGATGACTACACTTTTCAATATAGTTTTCTAATTAAAGGAAATTCTTTGGCCTTGAATCAGGGTATTCCGGAAGAACAGGTTGTTCCAGCTCGATATCGTCAAGAATTCCTGATTGGAAATCATTCAGAACGTTAAATCTTCAGATGTATTCGTACAGATCGTCACCTATACGAATAATCCGTCGATTTAGCATTCACGTAACGACATCTGTCACACTCTTGTCGTTGCGGAAGCGTATAGTGTGACTTTCAAGGTTTCACAGTCATTGTTTATAACAAAACACACATATGTTTCTATATTACACGCTCTGTTGTAGCTACACTAGTTACAAGCTCAATGTCATCACAGTTTCTACTGAATTTCACACATATACTATGCTATGTTTCACACTGTTGAGTCTAACTATCATATACTTTACTACATGTCTCCAAAGACTGAGCTCAGCTGGTTGTCCTCTCTCCAGGGACATCTCTGTTCTTTACAAAAGCCCCCCACTATCTATTAACAAATCTCTTACCTATGAAAAGAGGATGAGATCCGGATGTCAAGTCCATCTAGACCTCTTGATCATATATCAGGAGCATCCATTTCACATGAAAATCCAATGAATTCTCATCTGAATGGATTAGACAATAAGACTCCTGGTATGGCAACAGCCAATGAAGTTTTCTTTTAAACTAAGGATGGAAATCCCCAGAACCAAGAAAAAGGGGTTTATGACATCTCTGAGATGGACTCAAGTCATGATAAAACTGACTCTCAAAGTCAGGGATTCGGATGACATCTGTAAAATGATGGACGGATCAGTTCACAACATTAAGGAATTGACGAATGACCAAAGTCCTGCAATCCAAATCCAACCCAATGCAGGCACCTTCATTTGAAGGTTTTCCAAACTCTTCAACCACCTTCACTACTACCACCTTTCTTCCACTGCCTTTCAAGGAGCATTTAGCTCACTTCTTTCTGCCTCTCTTCCTTCCCTGCCTTGCCTCCCGGCTGATAAAGCCAAAAAGAGGGAGATTCATACATAAACCATTCTCAAAAAGTGGCTGATGCTTAAATAAACAAAGAAGCCTTTGCTGTAGTGAGACCCCATTTGAACCATTCTCATGTACTTTCCCCACTGAGTCTGATGTTCAAGAAATTGATTGGGCTCTAAAGCTAAGTGGTTTTGGCTTCATCAGTCTAGAGGGAGATTATTCATACATAAACCATTCTCAAAAAGTGGTTGATGCTTAAATAAACAAAGAAGCCTTTGCTGTACTGAGAACCCATTTGAACCATTCTCATGTACTTTCCCCACTGAGTCTGATGTTCTAGAAATTGATTGGGCTCTAAAGCTAAGTGGTTTTGGCTTCATCAGTCCAGAGGGAGATTGTTGGAAAATAAGGACTGACAAAGCAAAACCACCTTTCAAATAATCAATTTGAATAAAGTTGCAGGACACTAACTTCCGAAGACACGAAGACAAAACTTCAGAAGATGCTTCGAAAGACATTAAATAAAAGAACAATTTCTTCCGAAGACAAAACTTCAGAAGAGGCTTCGGAAGATACTAAATAAAAGACAATTGCTTCCGAAGACAAAACTTCAGAAGATGTTTCAGAAGATGCTTCGGGAGACTCTATCCAAAGACAAACCTCTGAAGACACTATCGGAAGAGAACAATTGCTTCTGAAGAATAAAAGTCAATTACTTCGGAAGGCTTCCAAAGACATCTGCTTCGGAAGAAAAACATTACTTCAGAAGTCTTATGTATTTACATCAGCTTCCGATGAAAGAATAAATGTTTCCTTCTTCAGCTTCCGATAGGATAGCTGATTCCTTTAATTAGTTTCCTATGAAGAACTTCTGAAAGAATAACTCCTTAGCATCAGTACAAATGTCTGAACCTCGGAAGACTTCAAGATCTTTGAAGATCCTAAGTTGACTTTACACTTGTACTATTCTGATGCTACAGTGTCTGTAATAGTGTCATCAGTCTTATCTGTTTTGTCTTTGTTCTATATTTGTCCTGAAACATTAAATGTCGGGGCTATATATACCCCAACATCAACTGTATAACACAATACTTTTCTGAATCTTCTTTGTGTTGCCTTACAGTTTTCTGTTATCTCTTTTCTTTAAAAACAAGAAAACTAAACACTAAAATAACTTAAGGGCAAAACCCTAGAGGGAGCAAATACCAAATGCTTTGACTAAGTATCTAAAGCTCTTGTTCCTGGTTAAATCAGCCTCTCCTCAGTTCACTGATTTTCTACACACCCTAAATGCTAACAAGGGCATAATCGTGGTGCAATGGAACGGTGGTGGGATGGTGTAGGGGAGATTGCGATCTACCTCTGCATATGCCCTATATATAAGCTTGTTGCATTGCATCGGGAGGTTGTCAGTGTTGGTATAGGGTGGAGAATGTATGAAACTTAGGAATAGTTAGTTAATATTAGTTATGACCAACTAGGACACTTAGTATAATTCTAGGAAATTTAAAAATTTTTATGAGTTTAATGACAGATAGGAGAAAAATATAGTTCCTATATGGAATCTTAACTGTCTAAATGAACTCATTTAACCATTGTTTGTATGAATTACGTTGTAAACGGTAGTAACATGTTTCTAATTCCTCAGAAACATGCTGCCGCGCCGTCACAACGAAGATGACTCGAACAATGGGGATGCTAACAACAATAATGCCAACTCCGGCATACAAGAGTTAGCAACACTTATTTATGGATTGGTGAATCAACTGACTCAAGCCAATCAATCTCTCATTCAGAACAGAGGTGGTGCAAACCCACCAACTTGCACATTCAAACACTTCAACTCCTGTAATCCATTGAAGTTTACGGGATCTGAGACTGCCACTGGTCTACTGCAGTGGTTTGAGAGCATGGAGAATACCTTCATCAACAGTGATTGCCTCGATAATTTGAAAGTGCGCTACGCCACCAGTGTTTTCCAAAAGAGAGCACTAACTTGGTGGAATGGGGAAAAGCGAACTAGGGGAGTTGATGCCGCCCTAGCACTGACATGGACAGAGGTCAAGAACTTAATGACCACTGAATTCTGTCCTCGTAGCGAGATGAGGAAGCTTGAGACTGAGTTTTGGGAACTCAAGCAAGACAGTGGAGAGAATGTCATCTACAATACTCGTTTCCACGAGTATAGTCTGCTGGTGCCTCATCTGGTGACACCATTGGAGAGAACGATTGAGAAATATATCGGCGGGCTGCCGATGCAGATTCAGGATACTGTTTATGGGAGCAATCCCAAAACGTTGGAAGCTGCTATCTGTTTATCTGCAACTCTTACTGACAATCATGTGAAGAATGGAACACTTACAAGGAAGGGAACGAAGAAGACTGAGGTGAAGACTGATACAAAGGAAACAAAAACTGAAGTCAAGTCTGAAGCTGCCAGTTCATCCAAAAGCAGCAACAAAAAGAGGAAGACCAGGAACTTCATGGTCACTGCTCCTGCTGCAAAGTCTGTGCAGCAATCATCAAACAACACTACTGCCAGGAATTATGTTGGAGTTACTCCGCAATGTAATACCTGCCGATATCATCACGCACCTAACTTCCCATGTCGCGTCTGCAACAACTGTGGCAAGTATGGTCATTATGCAAATGTCTGTAGGAGTGCACCGCAAGCACAAAGGATGCAACAAGCACCGCTTGCACTGCCTGCTCCACATGCACAACCAATACCGGCTGTACCCATTCGCCAGGTACCACCTGCACAGGCAAGAGCCTGTTATGAGTGTGGCGAAGTGGGCCATTTCAGAAATCAATGCCCGAGACTGACAGGAAACAATCAACGGGTGGCAAGAGGCAGAGCGTTTCAACTGAATGCTCCGGCTGCTCAAACCAACCAGGATGTGGTCAATGGTACATTTCTGATCAACAACTCTTATGCATCTGTCTTATTTGATTCTGGTGCCGATAGGAGTTTTGTTTCATATGATTTTGAATTCTTGCTTGGTAGAACACGTACATACTTAGATAAATTGTTTAATGTGGAGGTGGCTGATGGAAACACTATTGATATTGACACTATTATTATTGGATGTACTATGAACTTAAATGATCACGTTTTCCCGATTGATCTTATACCTATGCATCTTGGTAGCTTTGATGTTATCATAGGCATGGATTGGTTAGCCACCCACAAAGCGGAGATAGTTTGCCATGAGAAATACATACGTATCCCCTTACCTGAGGGTGAAACTTTAAGAGTATTTGGAGAAACTTCTAGCAAAGGTCTTAAGCTTATGTCATGCACGAAAGCACACAAGTACCTTAGGAAGAAATGTATTGCATTCTTAGCTCATATTGTAGAGAAGAAAGAGAAAGGAAAGAAAATTGAAGACGTGCCTGTAATCAGAGACTTCCCAGAAGTATTTCCAGATGATTTGCCGGGTCTTCCACTAGAACGTCAAGTAGAGTTTCGAATTGACTTAGTACCTGGTGCGAACCCAGTCTCCAAAGCTCCCTACAGACTTGCGCCTTCGGAGTTGCAAGAATTGGCGAGCCAGCTGCAAGAGCTGACTGATAAAGGGTTCATTCGCCCGAGCCATTCGCCATGGGGTGCACCGGTCCTGTTTGTCAAGAAGAAGGACGGGTCATTCCGGATGTGCATCGACTATCGCGAATTGAACAAGCTCACAATTAAGAATCGATATCCACTGCCGCGCATTGATGATCTCTTCGATCAGCTTCAAGGCTCGGCATGGTTTTCAAAGATCGATCTTAGGTCTGGGTATCATCAGCTTCGCGTACATGATGATGATATACCCAAGACAGCTTTCAGAACAAGATATGGCCATTATGAATTTTTGGTGATGCCTTTTGGCCTTACCAATGCACCTGCGGTTTTCATGGACCTCATGAACCGTGTTTGCAAGCCATACTTGGACAAGTTCGTGATTGTATTCATTGATGATATTCTGATATACTCGAAGACCAAGGAAGAACACGAGAAACATCTTAAGTTGGTTTTGGAGATCCCGAGAGAGGAGCGACTGTATGCCAAATTCTCTAAGTGTGAATTTTGGCTTAAAGAAGTTCAATTCTTGGGGCACATAGTCAACGAATACGATGTTCATGTGGATCCTGCAAAGATTGATGCGGTGAAGAATTGGAATACACCGAAGACACCGACGGAGATTCGATCATTTCTCAGACTTGCCGGTTACTATCGGCGGTTCATCTCGAATTTCTCCAGGATTGCTGTCCCGCTCACTTCTTTGACTAAGAAGAATAAACCATACGAGTGGGGACCGAAGCAAGAGGAGGCATTTCAGACTTTGAAGCAGAAACTTTGTGATGCTCCTGTCTTGACATTGCCTGATGGAAATGATGATTTCGTGGTTTATTGTGATGCATCCAACCTAGGTCTCGGTTGTGTCCTTATGCAACGGGGAAAGGTAATTGCCTATGCATCAAGACAACTGAAAATTCATGAGAAGAACTACACTACACACGACTTGGAACTAGGTGCAGTCGTGTTTGCCTTGAAGATATGGAGACATTATTTTTATGGCACGAAGTGTGTAGTCTTTACTGATCATAAAAGCTTGCAACATATTCTCAATCAGAAAGAGCTTAAAATGAGACGATGGAGATGGGTTGAATTGTTGAATGATTATGACTGTGAAATTCGCTACCATCCCGGTAAAGCGAATGTAGTAGCAGATGCGCTTAGTCGCAAAAGTCAATTTCAGATCCATAGTGTCCGAGTGCACTCTAGTCTCCGTAATGATGTTCTCACAGCCCAACAACACTCATTAGCTCAAGATGACTTGAAAAATGAGATGTCTTGTGGGGCTGAAATCCTATTGGAAACTAAAGATGATGGATTAATGTATTATTTGAATCGGTTGTGGATACCGAACAGGGGTGATCTTAGGATGGTGATTATGGATGAAGCTCATAAGTCTCGTTGCTCAATCCATCCAGGTTTTGACAAGATGTATCAAGACCTTAGGGGCTTGTACTGGTGGCCTGGAATGAAGAAGGACATTGCTGAATATGTGTCTAAGTGCCTTAATTGTGCTAAAGTCAAGGCAGAACACCAACGACCTTCTGGATTGTTAATACAACCTGAAATACCGATGTGGAAGTGGGAGAATATCTCCATGGATTTCATTACTAAACTCCCACGAACCGCAAACGGTAAAGATAGCATTTGGGTGATTATTGATAGATTGACCAAGTCGGCTCATTTCTTACCGATACGCGAAACTTACCCTATGCGGAAGTTAGCTCGTATCTACATTGATGAGATCATTAGCCGACATGGTATTCCCTTAAGCATAATATCGGACCGTGATGCTCGTTTCACGGCACGATTTTGGGAATCACTTCATGAAGCCTTTGGGACAAGACTGGATCTTAGCACTGCTTATCATCCTCAAACGGATGGTCAAACGGAGCGAACGATTCAGACATTGGAAGACATGTTGAGAGCTTGTGTCATCGACTTTGTGGCAATTGGGATAGCCATTTACCATTGGTTGAGTTCTCGTATAACAACAGTTATCACGCGAGCATTGGTATGGCGCGTTCGAAGCTCTTTATGGCAGGAAATGTCGGTCACCTATATGTTGGACCGAGGTCGGCGAATCGCAGATTACTGGTCCTGAGATTATTCAGGAAACGACTGACAAGATCCGCCAGATCCGTGACAATCTGTTAGCTGCACGCAGTCGACAGAAGAGCTACGCGGATAAACGAAGAAAACCTTTGCAGTTTGAAGTGGGAGATATGGTATTGCTTAAAGTGTCGCCTTGGAAGGGCGTTGTTCGATTCAGAAAGAAAGGAAAGCTTGCTCCACGTTATGCTGGCCCTTTTAAGATCATTGAACGGATCGGGAAGGTTGCCTACAAATTAGAACTTCCTCCTGAACTTAGTAACGTGCACCCAACGTTTCACGTGTCCAATCTAAGAAAGTGCTTAGCTGATCAGGATCTTCAGGTACCACTCGATGACATTCGCATCGATGATACCATGCACTTTGTTGAAAAACCAGTGGAGATAATGGATCATGAGGTTAAAAAGCTCAAACGCAGTAGAATTTCAATTGTCAAAGTACGTTGGGAATCGAAGCGGGGTCCAGAGTTCACATGGGAGCGAGAAGATCAGATGAAGCTTAAGTACCCACATTTATTTACTACGGTCACTCCACGTTGAATTTCGGGACGAAATTCCTTTAACTAGGGGAGACTGTAACATCACTGTACTTTAGGTTGTCCGTACTTCCGTACGATTGTACTGTTACGACCTGAGATTTTATAATTATTAATATTGACACATTACTTGATGATTATCACTGTTACTGGTATACATGTTTATAACATATTATACGCGTAAACCATGGGAAGTTTAGTTGTAACTCAACTAAACAGAACCAGAGAGTTTATCGCAGTCATATTGTTGATGATTATGGATTTGAGTTGGAATGGAAAGGAACTGTGAGTTTGTTAGGGTCTGAGTGCTAAACATAGTCAAGGACACATGGTCATGGTTTATCGAAATAGCGGTGGGACGGTGTAGGGGAGGTTGCGATCTACCTCTGCATATGCCCTATACATATGCATATTTCGGTCTATCATGGATGTGTCAGTGACTAGGGTTTAGTGGGTTTTGGATTGGGAATGATAATATTAAGTTTATAAAAATAAAGAAATGTAATTGAAAAACAGTTACGCGATGTGAGGTTACGAATGCAAGTTAAACGCGAATATTAATTAGGAAATATTAACTTAATAATGTATTCGTGTGGGTGACGATTCACACGAATATAATTATTAAGAATAATATTCTGAAACGATATTCCATAAATAGTAAGTCAAATCGAAATACGGTACGAGCGTTGAATTCGCAAAGGTGACAATCTTTACGAATTTGTACGTAAGTAACGCGTTTCGACAAGATAATAAAATAACGTCTAACGATGTTAAATTAATAAAAGAAAATTTAAAATATTTATTAGGAATCACAACCAAAACTTAAGTCGAATAAATGGTTAATTAAATAAATAATTTAACGAAAATAAAACAAAAACAGTTTTACGAAACAACTTTATTCAAAAATCGTTTTATTGAACAATATTTATTAAAATCATTTTATTCGAAATGAAATAGAATTATTTAAATGATTTGTGTTTTTAAATACGTTGAGGATAAAAACCGAGCACTTGTTAATTATTAATCGCGATAAAAACGAGACCGAGCACCGGGGAAACACGCGAGGTATAAAGGATGAAGCCTACTTCATCTTCTTCATTTTTTCTCATTCATTTCTCTCTCTAGAACAATCCCACGTCCATATTCTCTCTCTCAAACTTCTCTCTAGCCTAACTCGTTTGTTTCTTAACGAAATCGCGAGATCTCGGAGCCTAAACGACCGGGGAATCAAGGAGAACAAGGAAGTACAAGAAAATCTCACGTTGAGTCGATAAATCGAGGTAAATCTGAAGTGTTTTTCACGGTTTTGTAGTAACTTTCGAATCTTACAAATTGTTGATGCAAAAACCGAACTAAATGATTAGAAACACTTAGTTAAACGGTTGGGAGAGCATACGACAACCCTAGGACAGAGCTGTAGTTGGAAATGGGAAAGAATAATGATGAGGAGGTGCTGGTTCGTGAACCAGCAGGTAGCCGAAACCTGTGCATACCCATGGCCGAACCTTTCTTCCAACTGGGTTGCTACATACTCGAACGAACCTTCTGGGGGCCGACGAACCTTTGGTGGGGCTGAATAGGAGGTGACCGAACCTTGTGGTGGCCGAACCATGTGATGGCCGAACCCTACCATGTGCCGAACCTCTCCTCTTGAACTAATTGCGGCTGAGCCGAACCCTTAGGGGCAGGCGAACCTTAGAAACATGATGGCCGAACCCTTTGCATGTTGGCCAAACCATGGCCAACGAACCTTCCACGAACCTAATAGTTAACCTAGCCGAACCCTAGCACACATAACCTAGTAAAGGCCGAACCTTGGCCATGTGGGAGCCGAACCTAGCCAAAAGGTTCGCTGCTTTTACGGGATGAGAAAACACAAATGGTAGATTAGGGTTTAGGGGAGCTAGAGAACATGAGTAGTCACCCATAATCATGCATGCATAACCAATTTAAACCGCCACCTTGTATCTCTCTAAAGACCTAAGTGTGATGATGTTTATATACATATATATAGACAATATTTTTATACAAATAACTTAATCATGGATTTTTAGACATAAAGATTTAATCTTATAGATGAAAATGTATGGTGGTTGATTAGTTGGGTATGCATGCAAGAGGGAACACATGTTTGATTCAAAATATTACTCTTTATCGTATCTATGCACAAGAAAACATATAGTATTTCAAGACATAACTAACACTAATGGGATTTAATTACCCTGTTAGGATGATAAATAATAAAACCTTAAGAATAACAGTTTAACTTAGATTGAAATAACTAAGTTAATGAATACTTGAGAGTTTAAAAGTAAACAAGTATGGATGGACACCTAAGGTCAATGAAACACTTAAACTCATGAACACAAATACACTATAAATACAGGTCGTTGAGTTGCTTTCGAGTTATCTACGCGAGCGCGCATATTACAAGAACACCGATTCTAAGGACTTCAGGTGAGTTTGTTGGTGCATATTTTGGATGTCCGCTGCTGTTCGAATAGATTAGATTTGTATTTGATTATTTGTAATCACTTGTATGTGTTTGCATGTTTTTACACTGGAAACTGAGTCGTTCGCAGGAGCATCTGCGAATGGATAAAATGTAAAGGGGTCCATTCGGCGAATGAGTGGCCGAATAGCTCCATTCGGCCGAATGAAGGACAACCCCTATAAATACCAGTTTTCCAGATTTAGGGTTTAAGGTTTTTGTGTGTGTTCTTGGGTTTGAGCACGAGAGGGGGAGAGATCTTGCTCGATCTCTCCCCGACAACACTATGTTCTTTTATGATGTGGATTCAATCATGTAATCATTCGATTATATCAATATATCATATGATTTTGTTCATCATCTCCATGTTCGTCGTGTTTCAAAACCCTAACCTTCCGTCCAAAGTGAAATCGCCGGTCCTATCATGTCTTTACAGAGTTCTCATAACCTCCCTTTCTTTAAACTGTTTTCTTTTAAAACTCGGAGGTGAAGCATGTATACCAAATTCAAATATTATTTTGATAACACAAGGCTAATACCTGTTTATCAATATGATATTCACAATATTGAATTATCATTATTTATGGATTATCACTTACATTTATATATTCGTGTAACATTGTCATTGACTTCGGTCAATAACAAAGATTACATGTATTGTCACTTGGATTTTCACAACTCCGAGAAACATTGATTTTGACCTTGGTTGATTGCATTGGTCTCGTGTATTGCCACGTGGATAGCTTCCACTCCATGGATCATGTTTTTAACTTATGTTAATTAAATAATGACCATGTATAGTCACAAATATTATTTGAGAATATTGATGTTGAGATGGGTTGATTGGTTATGTGGTTGATTATCTATTATTGACTATGATTATCTATGACTGACTATGATTATCTATTATTGACTATGATTATCTATGACTGACTATGATTATCTATGATTGACTATGACTGATTGGAATTGTGATTATGTGTTTGTGTATGTGTTTGATTGTTGAGTTGGTTGGATTATCTCATACATGTATTCTGGTGGATTTTCTCAGAAAATCATAAGCATTTATACTCATTTTATCTAAACCTTTTATAAAACCATTTTTAGACTTAAACTTTTAAATTCATTTTATAAAACCTTTTAAGTATAAAAACTTATGATTACTCACCAACTACTTCGTAGTTGATACTTGATTTTCTTACATGTTTCAGGAAACGAAGACAAGTAGATTGAAGAAGATGATCTCTTCTATTTTGGACATCATCATATAGGATCTTGGACTTAGCTAATTAACTGAAATTCTGGCGACTTGAATTTAGTTAAATAGTTAATTCTCTTTTGTAATTGATGTAACTATTTCATGATGAACATGATTTTTGTGTAATTAATTTGGTTGATTGAATGTTATATGATGATTTGATTTAGATGCCCACGAGCTTTTGAACAATCTACACATCCCTCGTGGCATCCCGACGTTTCCGCCATCGGTCGGGGTGTTACAGCAGATGTGTATCCCAACTGCTTCCAAAATCAATCACACATGCTCGAAGCATGTCTTACAGAGTTTGGATAGTTCTTTTGCTCTAACCATCCGTTTGAGGATGATATGCTGTACTCATATCCAAACGAGTACCCAATGCATCATGTAGGGTCTGCCATACTCGTGAGATGAATTTGCTGTCTCGATCTGAGATGATGAAGGTTGGAATTCCATGTCGGGAAACTACTTCCTTGATGTAAAGCCTCGTGAGTTTGTCCATCTTATCAGTTTCCTTCATAGGCAAGAAATGTGCAGACTTTGTGAGACGATCGACTATTACCCAGATAGTGTCATAGCCACTAAAAGTTCTGGGTAGTTTCGTGACAAAGTCCATTGTAATCTGATCCCACTTCCACTGTGGAATCTCTAGTTGTTGCAACAACCCTGATGGTTTTTGATACTAGGCTTTAACCTTAGAGCGTGTTAGACATTTGCTAATGTAAAGAGTGATGTCAGCCTTCATGTTTGGCCACCAATAAAGCTCCTTGAGGTCGTGATACATTTTATCAGAGCCAGGGTGTAAAGAGTATCGAGACTTGTGAGCTTCATCCATTACTAAGCTCCTTAGGTTCCCAAAGTTTGGTACCCAGACTCTATTTGCAAAGTAGCGAGTTCAGTTAGTCTTGACCTCAAATTGCTTATCCAAGCCTCACAAGGATTCATTCTGCAAGTTTTCTTCTTTAAGAGCTTCAAGTTGGGCATTTCGAATTTGAACAGTAAGGCTTGTTTGAATAATCACCCCCAAAGCTCGCACTCGTAATGTCTTGGTTCGCTCTTTCCTGCTCTAAGCATCTGGGACAACATTTGCCTTACCAGGATGATAGCAAATATTGCAATCATAATCATTGAGTAACTCAACCCAGTGATGTTGTCTCATATTCAAGTCTTTTTGATCGAAGATATGTTGGATACTTTTATGGTCAGTGTAAATAGTACACTTTGTACCATAAAGGTAGTGTCTCCAAATTTTGAGTGCAAACACTATAGCTCCTTGTTCCAAATCATGAGTAGTGTAATTCTTCTCATGAGTTTTGAGCTGTCGGGACGCGTATGCAATGACTTTGTCTTTTTGCATCAGCACACAACCTAAGCCTTGATGTGATGCATCGCAGTACACTACAAAAATCATCTGTTCCTTCTGGTAGTGATAAAATAGGTGCACTGCATAGTTTTTGCTTCAACAATTGAAATGTTGCCTCTTGCTTGTTGCTCCATTCAAATTTCTTATCCTTTTGCTTCAATGTAGTCAATGGTAAAGCTATCTTGGAGAAACCTTCAATGAATCTTCTATAATATCCTGCTAAGCCGAGAAATTGACGTACTTCCATCGAGGTCTTGGTGCATTCCAATTCTTGATAGCTTCAATCTTGGCAGGATCAACATGTATTCCTTTTCGATTAATTACATGCCCAAGGAATTGTACTTCTCTCATCCAAAATTCACATTTGGAAAACTTGGCATACAGTTTTTCATTTCTTAGCAACTCCAGAATAAGCCTGAGGTGTTGCTCATGATCTTCTTTAGTCTTGGAATAAATGAGTATATCATCGATGAACATAATGACAAATTTGTCCAAGTACGGTTTACAGACCCTATTCATAAGGTCCATAAAAACTGCCGGGGCATTCGACAATCCAAACGGCATAACCAAAAACTCATAATGGCCATACCGGGTTCTAAAGGCAGTAATTGGAACATCTTCATCCTTGACCCTTAGCTGGTGGTATCCTGAACACAGGTCGATCTTTGAATAGAAACTGGAACCTTGTAGCTGATCGAATAAATCATCTATCCTTGGTAGCAGATACCGATTCTTGACTGTCAACTTGTTCAACTCTCGGTAGTCGATGCACATTCTAAAGGTTCCATATTTCTTCTTCACAAACAAGACAGGTGCTCCCCATGGTGAGAAGCTTGGTCTTATGAAACCTTTGTCCAGTAACTCTTGTAGTTTGTTAGATAACTCTTGCATCTCTGATGGGGCTAGTCTGTATGGCGATCGAGCTATTGGTGCTACACCAGGAACTTAGTCAATTCGAAATTCGACTTGCCTGTTAGGTGGTATTCCAGGCAAATCCTCAGGGAATACTTCTGGATACTCTCGTACAATCGGTATATCTTCTAGTCGCTTCTCTTTTGACTTCCTTTCCATGACGTGCGCTAATACCGATTGACATCCCTTGCGTAGGTACTTGCGGGCTTTCGTACAGGAGATGATTTGTAACGCCTTTCCGCTCTTTTCACTATTAATTTAGAGAGTCTCCCCACTTGGGAGTGGAATACAGACCACCTTCTGACAACATACAATTTTCGCGTGATTTTCGGACAAGCAGTCCATTCCGTCAACCACGTCAAAACTTTCTAGATTCACCGATAAAAGATCTATAGCAAAAAAAATATCTCCTAATTGTAACATACACACTTGAATTATCTCACTAGTTTCTATCAATTTTCCGTTAGCTAGTTCTATTGTGTATCTATCGTGTAAAGCAGTTGGATTGGCTCCAATTAATGTGCTAAATTCAGTTGACATAAAGCTCTTATCCGCCCCAGTATCAAATAGGACAGAAGCATAATGATTATTAACAAAGAACGTACCCGTCACGAGGTTTGAATCTCGTTTGGCGTCTCCGGCAGCAATAACAAATACTCTTCCCCTATAATTCTTGCCACCTTGATTTGCAAGTTTTGGGCAGTTCCTCCTAATGTAACATCAGTGCCGGACCCGCAACCGGAACAGTGATCTCTACAGTACAGGAACAGTAAAACAGGTATGAATCATACACATTTCAGTAATTTTCATATTCATATCATTTATCATTATCATGGTGAGTTGTCATAGAACAGTTTCAGACACATTTAACAGAAACACAGTTCAGAACGATGGTTCTTGAGTCGGGTAATTATCTGGCAACACAGAACCACTATGTGATTATTTGTTTAGGATTTATTATGTATAAACGTATGTGAGGTCTACGGAACAAAACACACGAATATCGTTATGTGAATGCTAAATGGACGGGTTATTCGTATAGGTGACGATCTGTACGAATATATCTGAAAGTTTAACGTTCTGAATGATATTCTATAATTAGAAAACAAGATTGAAAAGTATAGTTACGCCGTGTTCGTGCGGGTGACGATCCGAACGAATACGCGCGACGACCGTACATTTCGATTTAAACAGTTAATTAATATTTTAAATTTGTTAATAAATAAGAAGATATTAGTTAATTTATTAGGAATCACAACCTAGAATAGTTAAATGATTTCTAATTTTATGATCGTGTCGTTTCACCGCGAAAACTATGCAAAACGACATATTACGCGAAACCGAACGAGACCGACTAACCGGGTGGGATGGAATCCTTTATTATGGCATTAAATTGCCATAATTAACCTCACCAACCTCTCTCTCTCTCTTCATCTCGTTTTCTCTCTCTCTAAAAAAAAACCCTCTCAAGAACGAAACTTCTCTCTACGATTGGGAGCTCGATTCAAGTTGGATTTAAGCAAGATTGGTGTCAAGACGATCCTTTCAACACATAGATCACGGGAGTACAACTATTTCGAGATTTCATCCACGAAATTGGAGGTAAATATCTATTTTAAATTCGGTTTAGGGTATTACACGAACCCGTTTTGTTTGAAGCTTGTAATCGACCTAAACACTCACAAAACACATAGGTTTACACGTAGGAAAAGATAGTTGCATGGTAACAGGTGAGATTTGCTAGAATGAAGGTGATGCAACACGATTTCATACAGGTTCGTGGGGGTATTGGGGCTGTGGATAATACAGGTTCGTTTTCTGAGGGCCGAACCTTTACAGTGTGAAGGCCGAACCCTATACGAACCCTGCAAAGCTGCTGACAACGAACCTTCCTACCTGCAACGAACCCTGCCACCTGCAACGAACCTATGTAGCTTCTGCAACGAACCCTGCAACGACATAAGGCTCCTGCACCGAACCATGTAACCTCACGAACCTACGAGCCTGGTTTCACCGAACCTTGCATGACCAAACTCTTAGCATTCTCACGAACCCAGGCGAACGAATCTTCAACCGAACCCTTGCTAAGTCAGCCGAACCCTATGCTACATTTTATTGGAGCCACGAACCCTAAGAGTTCGTTGGATTCAAGGTGTTAGCCGAACCCTACCTGGAACACATAGGTTCGTCTAATTCCATTTGAGCCGAACCCTAGTCAAACATAGCATAGGTTCGCTGCCCTAGATGCTATGTCGAACACATTGTTGCTCAATTAGGTTAATTCGGAATAAAGGATCATCAAGGATAGTGATAAGAACATAAGAGATGGGTAGTTGGTCATTAACCTAAGTTCTAACAAGGAATGGAGCCAATAAGATGCATGCATGGGTTAAGTTATGTGTGTGTGCATGGCTTAAACAAATGTAGAAGTTGCATGGGAGTATGGAGTAAGGATTTCTATATCAAGATATCTTTCTAACATACAATAACAACTTAAAATGAGATATTTATATGAATAACATGGACATATAGGTCGTATGGTTCCAACAATTTTGATTATGATCAAGAAAGAATCAAAAGGTTGTCATTGGGCTTAAGTTGGGCCCAATGGGATTGGATAAAGTCCATCACATGTTAACTGTCTATTCAATTTCAAATGATGATGTTCTTAATATAGAATTGGAAGTTGTGAATGTTTTCAATTAAAGTTAATAACTTTCTAAAATCTTGTTTAATTTGAAATGTAAATTATAAATGGCACCGGTTTCTCTTAAGTTTATTAAGTTAATTGTAATGGTTTGATTTAAATACTTACTTTGATTTAATTGGTTGAGGACTTGTTGAAAAAAAAAGAGACGAGTTAATTGTCTGGAATTGTTTTAAAAACAAAGGAAACTCTGCCGAAATTTTCTAAAATTTTAAGGTAAGTTAGTAACTAATCATGGGAATTGGGATCATAAGAAGGGTAATTAAGATAGAGTAGATCTTAGATACACTTAGTACTAAGACACTTAGTTGCACACACAACAAGACTCAAGGTCTTAGGCACAACGACTACTACGCGTACTTATTATATTCGAATTCTTATAAAATAACTCAGGAACAGAAGAAACTTAGCTTACATACAGGAGTGCGCATTTTGTGTTAGATCAAACTACATAGCAGCACAGGTGAGTTCATTGCCCCTTTTCTAACATTTTGTTTTAAAACGCGGGGCTGAGAAGCATGCGTAAACTGTTTATTTAAATTGTTTACTTGAATGCTTTTAAATTATATGTTTTACATATATATAAATGTTATCCTAGATCATGTCTAGGAAGATTTTATGCAGGTTATTAACTGATTACTTATATATTAAGTGAATAATCAAGTTAAACTAAACTTTTCAATAGGTCAAAACATTTCAAACAAATCAAACTAGATATTTTGACAAAACAAGGGTGTGAGTTCAAGGAATCAAATCAAACATTTTGACAAATCAAGTGGGTGAATTCAAGGAATCAAATCAAACATTTTGACAAAACAAGTGTGGGACATCAAGACAACAATAAAACAATCTTTGCAAAGATAACATTCAATGTTCTATAAACCAAGTGTTTGTTGAACAATGAATCAAGTGTACAACCGATCAATGAATCTTGTATTCTATGATCATCACATCAAGTACATCTTGTGACAAAATCAGACGATCATTAAATCATTTTAAGGGATAGTATGGGAAATATCAGAGATAACATATGCCAACACATTGAATTCAGAAATCCTATATTTCAAGAAGTCCTAGCTAGACTGATTGACTTGTAGGTCTTATGTTTGATGATATTTACAGAATTCCCTAACTACTAAGTACCTAGATTGACAGACTAGTCTACTCGAGTATGACCAAAGGCCCCAATCATACGGACTTAGATTTTATTAAATGTTTATTTACTTGTTTAATTAAGCATTTATGACTGTTTATACAATTGTGTAGTTGATCATATTGTGTGATGAACTTGTGAAATCAACAAGGATTTCAAATGATTGTAATGACAGGGACGACAAGCAGAAGAACTTATGGGATTATGTTAAGGGTAAAAATGCTTAATTGTCATTAACAGCAGTGTCATATGCATATTAGTATGTGGTGGGATGTTGGCTAGGGCTTGTCCCTTACATATGCCCTATATATAAGCATACCGATGTGGATATTACATGTGGTGTTAATGAGGTTAGGGTCTTTACCAAAGGAGGTTTTCAAAACATTTTCAAATCATGTTCAAATCAGTTTCAAATCATTTTCAAATAATAAATTACATGAACTCACCAACCATGTGTTGACTTTTATTTTTGCATGACTTCTCAGGTGATGAACAGGTCAACTAAGAAGTTATTTCTTTTGGACTAGGGCTTCGCATAGAAGACTTAGTATTTTGGACCTGCATACTTTTTGAAGACATCATTATACAATTGTTTTGTATATCTTGTATAGATACAAGATAGTTATCATATGATGTTATGATAGATTTACATTGTTAAATTATGAACATTTGGATGTAATTTAACTTTGTAATTCTATTCTATTTAGCATTTCTCATTTATATATCATGCGCATGGTAAACAATCTGATCACTCCTGATTATCATTCCCGATATCGCGCCCCGGGAACCTTCCGCCCGACGGGGACCCAGATCCTACCCCGCCGGCTCGGGGTGTGACAGATTGGTATCAGAGCCATGGTTATAGAGAAATATAGGTCACTTATTTAAATGGTTTGAGCTAGACTATAACCTAGGGACCCTGCATGTAGAGAACGTAGGACTTAAGACTTATTTGTATATTGTCTTCTGTATTCGATCATTGCACTAACCGATGACTTTATTGGTTATGATCAGAATGCCTCCACGAAGACAACCTCCCTTGATACAGCTACCACCACAAGACTTGGCTCCACACTCCTCCACACCGTCTCCAAATGACTCTCCACCACCACCTCCTCCACCTCCTCCTCCCCCTCCTCCATTGATTACTCAAGCATCTGGTTCAGGCACAACACCGACTATGGACCCTGCTACGATCGCTCTGGTGACGTTACTGAGTAGCCAGATGACGAATCAGATGAAAGAAGCTATACCGGAGATGTTCCTTCGTCTTCGTAATGAGATCTTCAATACTGGCAACACATCAGGGGAAGCCAGTGGAAACACTGGAGATTCATCTCACTACTCCTACAAGTCCTTTGTAGGATGTAAACCACCCAGCTTTAGTGGGTCTGAAGGCGCCGTTGGATTAATCCAATGGATTGAGAAGATTGAGGCAACATTGGATCTTTGCAGCTGCCCCGAACACCACAAGGTCCGTTACTCAGCGGGAACATTCAACAAACGGGCTCTGACCTGGTGGAACGGTCAGATCAATGCCCGAGGAAGAGAAGAAGCCATGGCCATGCCATGGGAAGACTTCAAGACACTGCTGCGAACAAAATTCTGTCCCAATAATGAACTGCAGAAGTTGGAGGTTGAACTATCCAACCATGTGATGAAGGGGGCTGATCACATGGGGTACACTACTCGTTACCACGAGTTAGTTGCTTTGGTACCAGATATGGTACCAACTCTGGAGAAAAGGATAGACCGTTATGTGGGTGGACTTCCCGCTTGCATTCAGGGCATGGTTGTTTCAGCCAACCCTACTACTGTTGAATCTGCAGTGAGACTGTCTGGGAAACTCACTGACCTCATGGTAGCCTCTGGAGTTCTAAAGAAGGAGGCTGAACCCAGTAAGAACAAAGCTGAGTCTTCCAAGAAACCCCACCACCATCAAAAGAAGAAACAGAAGACCATCAAGAACTACGCGGTGGCCACACCTCTGCAACAAATAGCAGCAACACCACAAAACCCCAACTGCAAACCCTACACTGGCACATATCCTCTGTGTGCCAAGTGTCAGTATCACCACACTGCTGACACTCCCTGCAAACATTGCATGGGATGTGGACGGAAGGGTCATTGGGTCCAGTACTGCCGGATGACTCCTAATCAAGCAGTCAACAATGCTGCTTTGGCTCTCCCTCCACTAGCTAATCAGAACAATGGTGGATGCTACAACTGTGGTGAACAAGGCCACTTCGCGAAGAACTGCCCGAAGAAAGCACAACCAACAGTTCAAGCACCACGTGGACGAGCTTTCGCGATCGGAGCACCAGCTGCACGCCAGGACCCAAATGTGGTCACTGGTACGTTTCTCTTACATGATTTTTATGCATCTGTCTTATTTGATACTGGTGCGGATCAGAGTTTTATCTCTACCAACTTTGCATGCCAACTAGATTCAGTAGAGGAACAGTTAGACTCCCCTTACATTATAGAAGTAGCTAACGGGAAACATATTACAGTTAGCACCGTTTATAGAAATTGCCCATTGACACTTAGTGGTCATACATTTGCTATCGATTTGATACCGATGGAGTTGGGTAGTTTCGACATCATTGTTGGAATGGATTGGCTTTCCTCTAACCGAGTGGAAGTTATCTGTTCTGAGAAGCTGCTTCGAATTCCATTGCCGAGTGATCGTGTATTGGAAGTAAAAGGGGATCAAGCAAAACGAAGTGTCAAAATCATCTCTTGCATAAAGGCGCGTAAGTGTCTACAGAAGCCGTGCGTGGCGTTTTTGGCTCATGTGGTGGAAAAAGGAAAAGAGAAGAAAGAGATTCACGATGTACCGGTAGTAAAAGAATATCCTGAAGTGTTTCCTGAAGACTTACCAGGTTTGCCACCTGTGCGACCGGTAGAATTTCGTATTGACTTAATTCCTGGAGCAACTCCTGTTGCTAAATCTCCATACAGGTTAGCACCTTCAGAGATGCAGGAATTGTCTAATCAATTACAGGAGCTGTTGGATAAAGGCTTTATTAGACCGAGCTACTCGCCTTGGGGAGCCCCAGTCTTGTTCGTGAAAAAGAAAGACGGATCATTCAGAATGTGCATAGATTACCTTGAGCTGAACAAACTGACCATTAAGAATCGGTATCCATTGCCAAGGATTGATGATCTGTTTGACCAACTGCAAGGAGCACAATACTTCTCAAAGATTGACTTACGGTCTGGATATCATCAGTTGAGAGTTCAAGATGAAGACATACCGAAGACGGCTTTCCGAACCAGATACGGGCATTACGAATTCATGGTGATGCCCTTTGGATTGACAAATGCACCAGCTGTTTTCATGGACCTTATGAACCGAGTGTGCAAGCCGTACTTGGATCAGTTTGTCATTGTCTTTATTGATGACATACTGATTTATTCAAAGACCAAAACAGAGCATGAGCAACACCTCAGAAAGATCTTGGAGCTGTTGAAGGAAGAGAAACTTTATGCCAAATTCTCTAAATGTGAATTTTGGTTAAGGGAAGTTCAATTTTTGGGACATGTTGTCAACAGCGAGGGAATACACGTTGATCCCGCTAAGATCGAGGCAATAAAGAATTGGGACACTCCAAAGACACCGACAGAGATACGGTCTTTTCTGGGCTTGGCGGGTTATTATAGAAGGTTTATCTCAAATTTTCTAAAATAGCTTTGCCTCTCACTAAACTGACTCAGAAGAGTGAGCCGTTTAACTGGGAGCAGAAACAAGAAGATGCTTTCCAGACTTTGAAACAGAAATTATGTAATGCTCCTATTCTATCACTCCCAGAAGGCTGTGATGACTTTGTTGTATACTGCGATGCCTCCCATCAGGGACTGGGTTGTGTACTAATGCAACGAGACAAAGTTATTGCTTATGCCTCGAGACAGTTAAAGGTTCATGAGAAGAATTACACTACTCATGATCTTGAACTAGGAGCTGTAATTTTCGCATTGAAGATTTGGAGACATTACTTATATGGCACCAAGTGTACCATATTCACCGATCACAAGAGTCTGCAACACATCTTTAATCAGAAAGAACTCAACATGCGACAACGCCGTTGGGTTGAACTTCTGAATGATTACGACTGTGTGATCAAGTACCATCCGGGAAAGGCGAACGTTGTAGCTGATGCCTTGAGCCGGAAGGATCGGGTCAAACCCTTGCGAGTTAGAGCAATGGGAATGACGGTACAGACGAGCTTACGAGACAAGATCATTCAAGCACAACAAGAATCAGTTGATCGAGGAAACTTGAAGAAAGAACTTGACTGCGGAGCAGAGAAACATTTAGAGACCAAGTCTGATGGAATGATCTATTACCAGGATCGTATATGGATCCCGGCGGTAGACGAGTTGAGAAGACTTATCTTCGATGAAGCACACAAGACTAAATACTCAGTTCATCCCGGATCTGATAAGATGTACCAAGACTTGCGTGGCTTTTATTGGTGGCCGGGAATGAAGAAAGACATAGCCGAATACGTCGGTAAATGTCTAACGTGTGCTAAGGTAAAGTCGGAGCACCAGAGACCGTCTGGTTTACTGGAACAGCCTGAGATTCCGCTCTGGAAGTGAGAACAAATAGCTATGGATTTCATTACCAAGCTACCCCGCACCTCCAGTGGTCATGATACGATTTGGGTGATCATTGATCGTTTAACAAAATCTGCTCATTTCTTGCCAATGCGTGAGACTTTCACGATGGATAAACTGGCGAGGTTGTACATAAATGAGATAGTGGTACGTCACGGAGTGCCATTGTCTATCATTTCTGATAGAGATAGCAGATTTACATCCAGGTTCTGGCAATCATTGCAGAAATCTTTAGGGACACAGTTAAATCTGAGTACAGCTTACCACCCACAAACGGATGGTCAAAGCGAACGTACTATCCAAACCCTAGAGGATATGTTAAGAACCTGTGTATTGGATTTCGGTGGGAATTGGGACTCCCATTTGCCACTGATTGAGTTCTCCTACAATAATAGTTATCACAGCAGTATCGGATGTGCACCATTCGAGGCTCTTTATGGCCGGAAATGTCGATCACCGATATGTTGGACTGAAGTTGGAGACAATCGAATAACTGGGCCGGAATTGATTCAGGAAACCACTGACAAGATAGCCCAGATTCAGAAAAGACTACAAGCAACAAGGAGCAGACAAAAGAGCTACGCTGACAAACGGCGCAAGCCGTTGGAATTCCAAGTGGGAGACCGAGTCATGTTAAAGGTATCCCCATGGAAAGGCGTTGTACGCTTTGGAAATAAAGGCAAACTAGCACCACGATACGTGGGACCGTTCGAGATCATTGAACGAATTGGTCCTGTGGCGTATAGACTGAGATTACCTGATGAACTCAGTGGCGTGCATGACGTGTTTCATGTCTCAAACCTAAAGAAATGCCTTGCTGACGAGTCTCTTGTCATTCCGATTGAAGAAATTCAAGTGGATGAACAGTTACATTTCATAGAAGAGCCTTTAGGGATTTTGGATCGTAAAGTTAAACAACCGAGGCGAAGCCGTATTCCGATTGTAAAGGTTCGATGGAATTCAAGACGTGGACCCGAGTTCACTTGGGAACGCGAAGATCACATGAAGTCAAAGTATCCCCAACTGTTTGAAGAGGAAGCCGTACCCGATAACAACTCTTAAATTTCGGGACGAAATTTCTCTAACAAGGGGAGACTGTAACATCAGTGCCGGACCCGCAACCGGAACAGTGATCTCTACAGTACAGGAACAGTAAAACAGGTATGAATCATACACATTTCAGTAATTTTCATATTCATATCATTTATCATTATCATGGTGAGTTGTCATAGAACAGTTTCAGACACATTTAACAGAAACACAGTTCAGAACGATGGTTCTTGAGTCGGGTAATTATCTGGCAACACAGAACCACTATGTGATTATTTGTTTAGGATTTATTATGTATAAACGTATGTGAGGTCTACGGAACAAAACACACGAATATCGTTATGTGAATGCTAAATGGACGGGTTATTCGTATAGGTGACGATCTGTACGAATATATCTGAAAGTTTAACGTTCTGAATGATATTCTATAATTAGAAAACAAGATTGAAAAGTATAGTTACGCCGTGTTCGTGCGGGTGACGATCCGAACGAATACGCGCGACGACCGTACATTTCGATTTAAACAGTTAATTAATATTTTAAATTTGTTAATAAATAAGAAGATATTAGTTAATTTATTAGGAATCACAACCTAGAATAGTTAAATGATTTCTAATTTTATGATCGTGTCGTTTCACCGCGAAAACTATGCAAAACGACATATTACGCGAAACCGAACGAGACCGACTAACCGGGTGGGATGGAATCCTTTATTATGGCATTAAATTGCCATAATTAACCTCACCAACCTCTCTCTCTCTCTTCATCTTGTTTTCTCTCTCTCTCTAAAAAAAAACCCTCTCAAGAACGAAACTTCTCTCTACGATTGGGAGCTCGATTCAAGTTGGATTTAAGCAAGATTGGTGTCAAGACGATCCTTTCAACACATAGATCACGGGAGTACAACTATTTCGAGATTTCATCCACGAAATTGGAGGTAAATATCTATTTTAAATTCGGTTTAGGGTATTACACGAACCCGTTTTGTTTGAAGCTTGTAATCGACCTAAACACTCACAAAACACATAGGTTTACACGTAGGAAAAGATAGTTGCATGGTAACAGGTGAGATTTGCTAGAATGAAGGTGATGCAACACGATTTCATACAGGTTCGTGGGGGTATTGGGGCTGTGGATAATACAGGTTCGTTTTCTGAGGGCCGAACCTTTACAGTGTGAAGGCCGAACCCTATACGAACCCTGCAAAGCTGCTGACAACGAACCTTCCTACCTGCAACGAACCCTGCCACCTGCAACGAACCTATGAAGCTTCTGCAACGAACCCTGCAACGACATAAGGCTCCTGCACCGAACCATGTAACCTCACGAACCTACGAGCCTGGTTTCACCGAACCTTGCATGACCAAACTCTTAGCATTCTCACGAACCCAGGCGAACGAATCTTCAACCGAACCCTTGCTAAGTCAGCCGAACCCTATGCTACATTTTATTGGAGCCACGAACCCTAAGAGTTCTTTGGATTCAAGGTGTTAGCCGAACCCTACCTGGAACACATAGGTTCGTCTAATTCCATTTGAGCCGAACCCTAGTCAAACATAGCATAGGTTCGCTGCCCTAGATGCTATGTCGAACACATTGTTGCTCAATTAGGTTAATTCGGAATAAAGGATCATCAAGGATAGTGATAAGAACATAAGAGATGGGTAGTTGGTCATTAACCTAAGTTCTAACAAGGAATGGAGCCAATAAGATGCATGCATGGGTTAAGTTATGTGTGTGTGCATGGCTTAAACAAATGTAGAAGTTGCATGGGAGTATGGAGTAAGGATTTCTATATCAAGATATCTTTCTAACATACAATAACAACTTAAAATGAGATATTTATATGAATAACATGGACATATAGGTCGTATGGTTCCAACAATTTTGATTATGATCAAGAAAGAATCAAAAGGTTGTCATTGGGCTTAAGTTGGGCCCAATGGGATTGGATAAAGTCCATCACATGTTAACTGTCTATTCAATTTCAAATGATGATGTTCTTAATATAGAATTGGAAGTTGTGAATGTTTTCAATTAAAGTTAATAACTTTCTAAAATCTTGTTTAATTTGAAATGTAAATTATAAATGGCACCGGTTTCTCTTAAGTTTATTAAGTTAATTGTAATGGTTTGATTTAAATACTTACTTTGATTTAATTGGTTGAGGACTTGTTGAAAAAAAAAAGAGACGAGTTAATTGTCTGGAATTGTTTTAAAAACAAAGGAAACTCTGCCGAAATTTTCTAAAATTTTAAGGTAAGTTAGTAACTAATCATGGGAATTGGGATCATAAGAAGGGTAATTAAGATAGAGTAGATCTTAGATACACTTAGTACTAAGACACTTAGTTGCACACACAACAAGACTCAAGGTCTTAGGCACAACGACTACTACGCGTACTTATTATATTCGAATTCTTATAAAATAACTCAGGAACAGAAGAAACTTAGCTTACATACAGGAGTGCGCATTTTGTGTTAGATCAAACTACATAGCAGCACAGGTGAGTTCATTGCCCCTTTTCTAACATTTTGTTTTAAAACGCGGGGCTGAGAAGCATGCGTAAACTGTTTATTTAAATTGTTTACTTGAATGCTTTTAAATTATATGTTTTACATATATATAAATGTTATCCTAGATCATGTCTAGGAAGATTTTATGCAGGTTATTAACTGATTACTTATATATTAAGTGAATAATCAAGTTAAACTAAACTTTTCAATAGGTCAAAACATTTCAAACAAATCAAACTAGATATTTTGACAAAACAAGGGTGTGAGTTCAAGGAATCAAATCAAACATTTTGACAAATCAAGTGGGTGAATTCAAGGAATCAAATCAAACATTTTGACAAAACAAGTGTGGGACATCAAGACAACAATAAAACAATCTTTGCAAAGATAACATTCAATGTTCTATAAACCAAGTGTTTGTTGAACAATGAATCAAGTGTACAACCGATCAATGAATCTTGTATTCTATGATCATCACATCAAGTACATCTTGTGACAAAATCAGACGATCATTAAATCATTTTAAGGGATAGTATGGGAAATATCAGAGATAACATATGCCAACACATTGAATTCAGAAATCCTATATTTCAAGAAGTCCTAGCTAGACTGATTGACTTGTAGGTCTTATGTTTGATGATATTTACAGAATTCCCTAACTACTAAGTACCTAGATTGACAGACTAGTCTACTCGAGTATGACCAAAGGCCCCAATCATACGGACTTAGATTTTATTAAATGTTTATTTACTTGTTTAATTAAGCATTTATGACTGTTTATACAATTGTGTAGTTGATCATATTGTGTGATGAACTTGTGAAATCAACAAGGATTTCAAATGATTGTAATGACAGGGACGACAAGCAGAAGAACTTATGGGATTATGTTAAGGGTAAAAATGCTTAATTGTCATTAACAGCAGTGTCATATGCATATTAGTATGTGGTGGGATGTTGGCTAGGGCTTGTCCCTTACATATGCCCTATATATAAGCATACCGATGTGGATATTACATGTGGTGTTAATGAGGTTAGGGTCTTTACCAAAGGAGGTTTTCAAAACATTTTCAAATCATGTTCAAATCAGTTTCAAATCATTTTCAAATAATAAATTACATGAACTCACCAACCATGTGTTGACTTTTATTTTTGCATGACTTCTCAGGTGATGAACAGGTCAACTAAGAAGTTATTTCTTTTGGACTAGGGCTTCGCATAGAAGACTTAGTATTTTGGACCTGCATACTTTTTGAAGACATCATTATACAATTGTTTTGTATATCTTGTATAGATACAAGATAGTTATCATATGATGTTATGATAGATTTACATTGTTAAATTATGAACATTTGGATGTAATTTAACTTTGTAATTCTATTCTATTTAGCATTTCTCATTTATATATCATGCGCATGGTAAACAATCTGATCACTCCTGATTATCATTCCCGATATCGCGCCCCGGGAACCTTCCGCCCGACGGGGACCCCGATTCTACCCCGCCGGCTCGGGGTGTGACACCTAAGATGACTTACTACTCCACATTCAAAACATTTCATATTATCCTTTTTACTATCTATCACCGAGGTAGGTACAAGAACTCGACAATTCCTTGCTAGATATCACTGTCTTCCACATTCGTACGTGCAACCGTTCTTGGGTTATTTAACAGTGTTGCTCGGATTCTCTTGCGTTCCAAATTCTACACCACCTCCGGAGCATGTCTCAGTGCCTCCTTTTAGGTGGGCAACTATGTTTGGAATTGTAGATTTGATCTGGTCAGCCACAATCTTGGCTATGTCAGCTGAACTAAGTGTTATTCCTTCAGAGGTTAAGTCAAGACCATACTCATTGTTTTTCAACTTCTTTGTTTGTTATTTGGGTGACATTCTCCTATATAAGGAGTACATTGAAACATGAGTGAGAACGTATACTAGAGAATACATTCTCAGTGTTTATGCTACTGATTCCTATACTCTGATATCGAGGTTATTGCTAAGGTTGGGGTTTAATCAGTCATGACTGTTAACCATTATCAGGTTTCACCAGGATTCGTATGCATTGCAAATTATCATTATTTATGCATCCATAGCGATAATTTTCCTTACACAATCACCCTAGTTCCTCCCAACGTAAGTTGCAATCACTTCCTTTTAACCCATGAAAATGAGTACTACATGTCTTAGAATGAGCCTAAGGCTATAGTCTAGGTCTTAATCAGGTAACCTAGTTCGCTATAACCAATGGCTCTGATACCAACCTGTCAAACCCCCTGCGCCGCGTGCGGAATTGACGGAGCGGTGACGATCAATGGTTGAATCATGCACAATTATTGAATAAGAACAACCACAATGCATTACTAGATTTCATAAAGATTAGACCCTTGTTTAGTTACAGACAATCTATCTATCTTCCCAAGAGAATGACAACTACAGACCCAAAAATAATGTTTACAAAATAAGACTTAAACAAGACAATTAAACAATCAGGATTAAGTGTGTTTCTAAATCCATCATAGCTTGTTTCTTCATCTTGTTCTATCTTAAAACGGTCTCCTTAGTTGTCCTTTCGAATATCTTAAACCTGATTACCTGAAACACGTGAAAAGTAACTGTCAACTACAAAAGTAGTTGGTGAGAACAATAGGTTTAACATTTGTAAATATGAATCTGCAATGTAATGCATATGTATAAAACTGTAATTGAAAATGCATGGATGGTTGCAACCCAAACTAACATCAAGTATGTATAATGTGTCCAAACATTCATCAGACTGTTTGCTAGAAAACCAACATATAATCAAGTCCCAAACTACGTTTAGAGTCAGAAAATTAGTCAGTAAACACATCAACACGAGCTGTACTAACAAGTTTACTCAGAAGACAACTCCATGTTGACGCAACCCGGTCAATATGACGTATGCTGGTAAAATAAATTAGCCACAATTCCATATTACCGTAATGCAACCAATTTTGCAATTAGCTTTTAAAACAAATTTAAAAGCTAATTCCAGCTTTGGCGTAACCAGATGTGTCCGCTTTCCCTTGTTGTGATCACCCAGTACTAACGCTATGAGATGTGTAACTTAATGTGTGTATAAGTTTGTTCACAACGATGAACACCATGCTTTTGAATACTTTGATTTGAAGCCTTTGATTGAATGCCTTATTTGAATTACCATGATTTGAAAACGCTGCTTGCTTAACATGATTTGAAATCCTTTGATTGAACATCACTATGAAAACCATTGGTTGAAAACCTTGTATTGAAACCCTTGATTGAATACTAAAGATAGTGTCCTTGTGTAATAACAAGGTTTATAACATATTATTTTTATCGAAAGCATAAGTTTATAGTAAAAGAGTTTATAAATCTCATTATTTAAAAGTGTTTAGCATTTATAAAAACCATTTGTGTAAAGCTGATATAGAATAGTTTAAAGAACCTTTATAAAACCTTTTTAGTAGAAAAAGTTTAACAGTTGATAAAATCCTTTAAGAAAATTGCTAAATCCTTTACAACAGTTGATGAATCCGTTGAATTTGTACAATGAACCTGTAATGCTTGTAAAGTATCATAAATCCTGTATAATGAAATATGATTGTAATAAGAGTATTTGATCACGTGTTCCACCCCAAAACAGTTGTAAAACAGTAAAAGAGGGGCTAATGTTCTCACCTGACTGTAGTAGACTCTGAACTAGATCAAGTAGCAAGTAGCAAACACAAGACTTCTAACTGGTTCCTATATCATAGTAATCATACGTATAATATAAGATTTCATTAATATTGTTTTAGGCTTTGATTGATTGATCGACTTATCTTAACCGGTTGACTTTTGTTACTTGATAACGATTACCTCTTGAATAACTTGTTTTCATGTTTAAGAATGTTGTGTGAATTTGAATATCATGATTGAGTCCCTTGATTGATAATTGATTCATGAAAAGAATGTGTCATGTTCTTTTATGCACAAACTTGTTGTGCATAAAATAACATGTGTTTGTGAATTTGATAAACCCTTGGTCAACATGTGGTTTAAAGAGAGGTTACAATGTTTAAAGCATTTGTGTTTATGACTTGATCTCATAATTAGGTTAAGTTATAACTTAAACCGAACAAGATAAATTCCTAATTACTTTAAGTTGTATTAGGTTTTGATCCCGATTAACAATCCCCTTAGTCCAAGTGAGCCGTATGAGTTGTGTGACCAAGTCATAGTTATTGGGCCAATAGGGCCAAAATTGGGCCGAGACATAATCACATGATCCGAATGCTTGGCCCAAATGGTTGTGGACTAGACCTAAGTCGAACCATACATGGGCCGGACAAAAGGGAACTAAATCGAGGCCTTGGGCCCGTCAATTGGGCCGAATAAAAGTGAATTGGGCCAAGGCAATAGAGAGAGTTGCATGTTGTAGCTCGGCTTAACAAAGATGGTAGCGAATCCTTCAGGTCCGATTGAGCTAGGTTCGCCGGGGTTGGGTTCGTGAGCAGGGTTCGGTGGTGCCATGAAGGTTCGGCTAAGGCTCGTTTCTGTGTTGGTTCGCAAGAGGGTTCGGTTAACATGGATAGGTTCGTCCAAGTGGGTTCGGCTAACATGGATAGGTTCGTTTGTGAGCTCAGGGTTCGTATGATGGCAATGGTTCGGCTGCAACAAGATGGTTCGCATGCATGGGATGGTTCGTCACCATGCAAAGGTTCGGCTAATGATCAGCGAACCATACAGGTTCGTTCTTAGCAAAATGGTTCGGCCATCTCACCGATGGTTCGCCAAAGGGGTAGGGTTCGTGACTATTGATGATGGTTCGCCCATGCATTAGGTTCGGCCAACATTCTTCCCTAACCAAAAGGTTCGCCCGGTTCCTGGATCTCACGAACTTGTATGCGTGTGTCTCCATCATCACTTCGAACACCTAACCTAGTCATTTCTTGGCTGTTGCTACATGTATGTGAGTCCTCGTGTAGGTTAGGGTTTGACTAATATTGCTTAGAACCGGCTAAAGCTCAAGTTCGAACAACAACACACAAAACCCTATTTTTCAGATTTTTCCTTCAATCGTACCTCATTTTTGGCCGGTAAAAATCTCAGATCCTTTGTACTTCCGTATAGGGAATGTCGAGAGCTTCGCGTAGGTTCAAGAATCATCCATTTTCGTCAAGAAACGAGCAAGTTATGTGCGTTTAAAGTTTGAATTTCTAGAGAGGGAATGGGTTCACAGAAATTGTAGAGAGAGAGAGAGTTGTGGCTGCAATGAATGAGAGAAATGAAGGAAATTTAGGACTTTTATGCCCCGGTTGGTTCCCCACGTGTTTGGTCTCGCTCGGTGTCGGTTTCGCGTGTTTTTACGTGCGTATCGATGTGATTACGAAATTAATATTTTTCTTTGTCTTTAATGAGTGTCAAAATTGTAAAATGTAAAATAAATATTTTTACTTATTTTTACTCTTCGTTCGCTGACAGACCGTTAAACGACTACAATTTCGTGTATACCCGAAATCGCGTACGTTTTTCGATCGTATTATTTATTTATTGCCGTTTACTCGTAATTATAAGTTCAACATTCGTATCATTATGGATCGTCACCCATAACTATACTCAGTCTCGCTTACGCATTACAATTTTGTTTTATTAGTTTGTTTGTCATACTATTCGTCCTAACACTAGACACTAACACTATCCCATTACACCGAACGCAGTATATGTATAGGGCATACCCCAGAGTCCAGCTACCTGCCTTATCTGACGCCAGCCCACCACTGTTTCAATATAATACAATACTGTTCTTGCCTAGCGTAATCGACAGTAAATAAATAATACATACTTGTTCTTAATTAAATAAGATCCTATATCACACAAACACAATCATGAACACTTGAATCACACTGTAAATACTGAATCAAATACACATTGTACTAACACTGTTTATGACTGCTATGACTATATGCACAGATGTTACAGTCTCCCCTAGTTAAGGGAATTTCGTCCTGAAATTAACTAGCCGAAGGTACTGTAAGAAAATGAGGGTACTTAAGCTTCATCTGGTCTTCACGTTCCCAGGTGAACTCAGCACCACGTTTGCCCTCCCATCGTACCTTTACAATCGGGATACGGCTACGTTTAATTTTCTTGACCCCATGATCCATGATTTCAACCGGACGTTCTATGAATTGCATGTTGTTTTGAACTTGAATGCCTTCCAATGGAATCTGAACATCATGATCCGCCATGCATTTCTTAAGATTCGATACAGGAAAAGTATCGTGAACATTGCTTAGCTCCACCGGAAGTTTGAGTTTGTAGGCTATGGGACCAATCCTTTCCAGGATCTCAAAAGGTCCAACGTACCTTGGTGCAAGTTTCCCTTTCTTCCCAAATCGGACAACGCCTTTCCAGGGAGAAACTTTGAGTAAGACTCGGTCACCGACTTGAAACTCAAGCGGTTTCCGACGTCGATCGGCGTAACTCTTTTGCCGATCTCTTGCGGCCTTAAGCCTTGATTGAATGATTGTGATTTTGTCGGTTGTTTCTTGAATAAGTTCAGGTCCTACGACCTGTGAGTCACCAACCTCGGTCCAACAGACCGGTGATCGGCACTTCCAACCATATAAAGCTTCGAATGGTGCACACTGAATGCTTGTATGGTAGCTGTTGTTGTACGAAAACTCGATGAGTGGAAGATGAGTATCCCAACTCCCACCGAAATCGATCACACAAGAACGAAGCATGTCCTCGAGTGTTTGGATAGTCCTTTCACTTTGGCCATCGGTTTGGGGATGACACGCCGTGCTAAGATTAACACGGGTTCCCAAAGCCTTTTGTAATGTTTGCCAAAAGCGAGAAGTGAAACGACTATCATAATCAGAAATGATTGATGTTGGAGTACCATGACGAGCAATGATTTCGTGGATGTACAAGGTAGCTAACTTCTCCATTTTGTAATCCTCTCGGATTGGGAGAAAATGAGCAGATTTGGTAAGTCTATCGACGATCACCCAAATCGAATTGTAACCTCGCGGAGTTCTCGTCAACTTGGTTATGAAATCCATGGAAATCTGTTCCCATTTCCATTGAGGAATTTCAGGTTGCTGCAGAAGTCCCGAAGACTTTTGATGTTCTGCTTTGACTTTAGAACATGTTAAACATTTCCCCACATACAATGCTATGTCTTTCTTCATTCCCGGCCACCAGTATGATGCCCGCAAGTCTTGGTACATCTTATCTGCTCCAGGATGAACTGAGTATCGCGACTTATGAGCCTCATCGCAGATGAGTGTGCGCAATTCTTCTGACTTTGGAATCTAGATGCGGCCGTTGAGATATAACACCCCATCGGATCGAGGTTCTAGTTTCTTCTCAATTCCGCAGTCTAAGTCTGTTTTCAGCTGATTGTCTATCACCACTTGTTGTTGTGCAATACGAATCAAGTCCTTCAAGTTTGGCTGTGTGTTGATCTCCATGGCTCTTACACGAATCGGTTTGACTGGTTCTTTACGACTAAGAGCATCTGCTACCACATTGGCTTTACCCGGATGGTAACGAATCTCGCAGTCATAGTCAGTTAGAAGCTCAACCCAACGCCGTTGCCTCATGTTGAGTTCTTTCTGATTGAGAATGTGTTGCAGGCTCTTGTGGTCTGTATAGATGACACATTTAGTACCATATAGGTAGTGCCTCCAAATCTTCAATGCAAAGACCACAGCCCCTAACTCAAGGTCATGAGTAGTATAATTCTTCTCGTGAACCTTAAGCTGTCTTGAAGCATATGCAATCACCTTGTCCCGTTGCATAAGTACACAACCGGGTCCAAGGTTTGAAGCATCGCAGTAGACAATAAAATCATCATTGCCTTCTGGAAGACTAAGAATAGGGGAGTTGCATAACTTCTGTTTAAGAAGTTGGAATGCATCTTCTTGTTTCTGTCCCCATATAAAAGCCTGACTTTTCTGAGTCAGAGTGGTAAGTGGCAAGGCGATCTTTGAAAAGTTCACGATGAACCTTCTGTAGTAACATGCCAGACCCAGAAATGAACGAATCTCTGTTGGAGTAGATGGGGTAGTCCAGTTCTTGATCGCCTCAATCTTTGCTGGATCTACATGAATCCCATCCTTGTTTATGACATGCCCTAAGAAGTGAACTTCTTTTAGCCAAAATTCACACTTTGAGGATTTAGCATAAAGCCGTTCAGCTCTTAGTAGCTCTAAGACTTTCTTCAAATGATCTTCATGTTCTTGCTCCGTCTTTGAATAAATCATTATATCATCAATGAAGACGATAACAAACTGATCTAAGTATGGCCTGCAGACTCGATTCATCAAGTCCATGAACACTGCCGGTGCATTGGTCAGTCCAAATGGCATAACCACGAACTCGTAGTGTCCATATCGAGTCCTAAATGCAGTCTTTGGTATATCGTCATCATTTACTCGTAACTGATGATACCCGGATCGTAGATCAATTTTAGAAAAGCAAGTCGCTCCCTGTAATTGATCAAACAAATCATCGATCCTAGGTAGAGGATATCTGTTCTTAACTGTCAACTTGTTTAACTCACGGTAATCGATGCACATACGAAATGAACCATCCTTCTTCTTGACAAAGAGAACCAGAGCTCCCCAAGGAGAGAAACTCGGTCTTATGAAACCTTTGTCTAGAAGCTCTTGGAGTTGACTAGACAGTTCTTGCATCTCAGACGGTGCTAATCGATATGGTGACTTCGCCACTGGGTTTTCTCCAGGGTCGAGATCGATTCTAAACTCCACTTGCCTGATCGATGGTAGTCCAGGCAAGTCTTCTGGGAATACGTCCGGATAATCTCTGATGACCGGAACGTCTCCAACTGCTTTCTTCTCAGGTTTCTTCTCTACCACATGAGCCAGGAACGCAAAGTATTTCTTCTTCAGGTACTTCCTAGCCTTGATGCACGACACAATCTTCAATCCGCGGCAGGGTTTCTCGCCGTAGACTTCATCATTTCTCCGGACGGTAGAGGGATTCGAATAAGTTTCTCCGAACATACAATGTCGGCATGGTTTTTGGATAACCAATCCATTCCTACTACGACTTCGAAGCTTCCGAGTGTCATAGGAACGAGATCGATAAGGAAAAGATGATCGTTCAATCTTAATTCACCATCACGAATTATTGAATTTACGAATATGGTCTTACTATCCGCTACTTCAACGGTGTAAGGAGCATCAAGTATAGATGGTTGTTTATTAAACAGTGAAGCAGTATTAGTAGAGACAAAACTTTTATCAGCACCAGTGTCAAATATGATAGAAACGTAGTGATCATTAATGAGAAATGTACCCGTGATGACTGCCGGGTCCTCGCGTGCTTCGGAGGTTCCGATAACAAAAGCACGAGTAGTAGCAGTTGTAGCGGCTGTATTGAGTTTTGGGCACTTGTCTCTGAAGTGTCCTTCTGCTCCACAGTTGTAACAAGCCCTTCCACCAGTAGTAGCAGGATTAGCGGTGGTAGTTGTAGCAGCAGCTAGGTGAGCAGATCGACATGTTGCAGCCAAGTGTCCGAACCGCCCACACTTGAGACATTTTCTGCATGGAATAGTGGGTAGGTGATGGTACTGACATTTGGTGCAAAGTGGGAACGGACCAGTATAAGGCTTTCTGGCCGTAGCTGGTTGTGGCATAGCAGTTACAGGAGTGGCTTGTATAGGTGTAGCTGCAGTCAAGGCTGCATAGTTCTTGATCATCCTTTGTTTCTGTTTCTTCTTTTTGGGTTGGTGCGGTTCAGGCTTCTTGCCTTCTTCAATCTGTGCTCTCTTATACCCCTTTCGAGTGAGCACACCCGCCTTGACATATTCTTCAGTAAGGGTAGCGCCAAGATGAATTTCCGCCTCCAAAGTAGTAGGGTTACTCCCCACAACAGTTCCCCTGATGACTAGGGGTAATCCTTCAATGTACTTCTCTATCCTGCGGGATAAAGGAGTAACTAGATGTGGCACCAGGATGCACAACTCATGGAAACGAGTTGTATATTTGGCGTTTTCTCCACTGTCCTGTACCAAGTTCCACATCTCAACCTCAAGTTTCTTCAATTCATGGCGTGGACAAAACTGTTCCACAAGTATCTTATTGAAATCTTCCCATGGTAAGGCCAAAGAAACTTCCCGTCCTCAGGTGTTCTTCTTCGAATTCCACCAGGTGAGTGCGCCCTTGTGAAAAGCGCTTGAAGCCATCTTGACCTTTAGGTTTTCTGGACATCCGGTGAAGTCTAGGATGTCCTCAATGCTTTCCAGCCATTGCAGTAGACTGGTAGCTCCCTCAGTACCAGAGTACTTAGGAGGCTTAGCATCATTGAACTGCTTATAAGTGAAGGTAGCAGTCCCGGCGTTAGTGGCATTTGAGTAGTGTGCTGAATCACTGGTACTTCCCCGAAGGTTCTGGGTGATATCAGTGACCATACCCGGAATGACATCCCTCATATGCAATGAGATAGCCGGGGCAATTTTGTTGATCTCATCATCATTGCCACTTGTTGAACCCCCTCCGTTAGGGTCACGTCGAGGAGGCATTCTACGAATAGAAGCCACAAGTGGTTCAGTAATGAGAAATGGTACAATTGAATTTACATGATAAAGTTAGTAATATGCTCATACTACTAATATTATCATTCAATTGTAATATGGACAAGCATACAAAGTGGGTTAACATGAAATTAGTTAACCTTTTAGCATGCTTCTCATGTGATTGTCTATGATGTCTCATGATTTCACTCCACCAAACCTACACACTGACACTTTCCCAGTATACCGAAGATAGTTTATGTATAGGGCATACGAAAGGGTCAAGCAACCTGCCAGCCCAGTCGCCAGCCCACCACCGCTTCGATATACTACGATCATGCCCTTGCTAGCATTTGGTAATACGGTTGTACTGATTTCCAAGTATGTTCCATTGATTAAGAATTCCATGATCTTTGATCACTGATCTATGATTGAATCTATGGTTGATTTATGATTGAATTATGTGTGCACTTACTAACAATTGTTAACATGTAGAACTAAATCATACGTGTGATCTACATCTTTTTCGCTAACCTATGTTAGTAAGTACTAAGCATGTAATCACTTAAGACTACATAATATGATTGTTCACCTGTTTGATTCACACACAATGGTTGACTCATCTATGATTGAATAACATAATGGTTGTATCTCGTTTGTTTGACTAATGTTCAATGATTCCAGTTGCTCCCGGATCTTTACTTCAAATACGAATGCCGAATTCCCCCTGCCATACTGAAGATAGCTTATATATAGGGCTTACATAGGGTCAAGCAAACTGCCTACCCAGCCGACATCCCACCACCACTTCAGTATGCCAGAGCTTGGCTGTCATTTGTATTTGAAGCTAGAATCCCAACTCTTGATTGATTATGATTGATTCATGATTGTCTCTTGAACTATGTATATGATTATGATTGTCTAAACCGAGGTTCTTGATTTGCTCGAAATCAGGACCTTAGGTTTTAGTATATGTGTCCTAGATTAATTAACCTAGGTCCTCAATACCTACAGTATTGAGTATAATGATCTCCTTGTGTGAACTTAAACTAAAGAATGCTGTTACACAGATTCTATGATATGAAGTCCTAATGATAATGAATACATGATAATGATAACATGATGAGAATTTCAGATCAAAGATACTAAGAATACAGAACTTTGCCTCTGAAATTATTGATGAACTCTGATTGAGAATTCCATATCAAAGATACTAAGAATACAGATCTTCGCCTCTGAAATCCTGGAATGAACTCTGATTGAGAATTTCAGATCAAAGATACTAAGAATACAGATCTTTGCCTCTGAAATCCTTTAATGAATATGTATAGAGAAATGTAGTTCAGTTTCTAAGATTATAGAATTCCGATCCAAATTCCTTGACTCGACATCTAGTCTCAGAATAGTATCCCTAAGATCTTTCAAGCTTATTGTAGACTTAATGCTTTCTTAAGTTTACTTAGATCCAAAGTATCCTCAAGCCTATAGCACTTAGTCCTATTGGGTAGCTTAGGTTATATTCTAGTTCATTAATTATTGGGTTTTTCCTAGTTCTCTACAACCTTGGCTCTGATACCAACCTGTCACACCCCCTGCGCCGCGTGCGGAATCGACGGCGCGGTGACGATCAATGGTTGAATCATGCACAAGTATTGAATAAGAACAACCACAATGCATTACTAGATTTCATAAAGATTAGACCATTGTTTAGTTACAGACAATCTATCTATCTTCCCAAGAGAATGACAACTACAGACCCAAAAATAATGTTTACAAAATAAGACTTAAACAAGACAATTAAACAATCAGGATTAAGTGTGTTTCTAAATCCATCCTAGCTTGTTTCTTCATCTTGTTCTATCTTAAAACGGTCTCCTTAGTTGTCTTTTCGAATGTCTTAAACCTGATTACCTGAAACACGTGAAAAGTAACTGTCAACTACAAAAGTAGTTGGTGAGAACAATAGGTTTAACATTTGTAAATATGAATCTGCAATGTAATGCATATGTATAAAACTGTAATTGAAAATGCATGGATGGTTGCAACCCAAACTAACATCAAGTATGTATAATGTGTCCAAACAGTCATCAGACTGTTTGCTAGAAAACCAACATATAATCAAGTCCCAAACTACGTTTGGAGTCAGAAAATTAGTCAGCAAACACATCAACACGAGTTGTACTACCGAGTTTACTCAGAAGACAACTCCGTGTTGACGTAACCCGGTCAATATGAGGTATGCTGGTAAAATAAATTAGCAGCAATTCCATATTACCGTAATGCAACCAATTCTGAAATTAGCTTTTAAAACAAATTTAAAAGCTAATTCCAGCTTTGGCGTAACCAAATGTGTCCGCTTTCCCTTGTTGTGATCACCCAGTACTAACGCTATGAGATGTGTAACTTAATGTGTGTATAAGTTTGTTCACAACGATGAACACCATGCTTTTGAATACTTTGATTTGAAGCCTTTGATTGAATGCCTTATTTGAATTACCATGATTTGAAAACACTGCTTGCTTAACATGATTTGAAATCCTTTGATTGAACATCACTATGAAAACCATTGGTTGAAAACCTTGTATTGAAACCCTTGATTGAATACTAAAGATAGTGTCCTTGTGTAATAACAAGGTTTATAACATATTATTTTTATCGAAAGCATAAGTTTATAGTAAAAGAGTTTATAAATCTCATTATTTAAAAGTGTTTAGCATTTATAAAACCATTTGTGTAAAGCTGATATAGAATAGTTTAAAGAACCTTTATAAAACCTTTTTAGTAGAAAAAGTTTAACAGTTGATAAAATCCTTTAAGAAAATTGCTAAATCCTTTACAACAGTTGATGAATCCGTTGAATTTGTACAATGAACCTGTAATGCTTGTAAAGTATCATAAATCCTGTATAATGAAATATGATTGTAATAAGAGTATTTGATCACGTGTTCCACCCCAAAACAGTTGTAAAACAGTAAAAGAGGGGCTAATGTTCTCACCTGACTGTAGTAGACTCTGAACTAGATCAAGTAGCAAGTAGCAAACACAAGACTTCTAACTGGTTCCTATATCATAGTAATCATACGTATAATATAAGATTTCATTAATATTGTTTTAGGCTTTGATTGATTGATCGACTTATCTTAACCGGTTGACTTTTGTTACTTGATAACGATTACCTCTTGAATAACTTGTTTTCATGTTTAAGAATGTTGTGTGAATTTGAATATCATGATTGAGTCCCTTAATTGATAATTGATTCATGAAAAGAATGTGTCATGTTCTTTTATGCACAAACTTGTTGTGCATAAAATAACATGTGTTTGTGAATTTGATAAACCCTTGGTCAACATGTGGTTTAAAGAGAGGTTACAATGTTTAAAGCATTTGTGTTTATGACTTATCTCATAATTAGGTTAAGTTATAACTTAAACCGAACAAGATAAATTCCTAATTACTTTAAGTTGTATTAGGTTTTGATCCCGATTAACAATCCCCTTAGTCCAAGTGAGCCGTATGAGTTGTGTGACGAAGTCATATTTATTGGGCCAATAGGGCCAAAATTGGGCCGAGACATAATAACATGATCCGAATGCTTGCCACAAATGGTTGTGGACTAGGCCTAAGTCGAACCGTACATGGGCCGGACAAAAGGGAACTAAATCGAGCCTTGGGCCCATCAATTGGGCCAAGGCAATAGAGAGAGTTGCATGTTGTAGCTCGGTTGAACAAAGATGGCAGCGAACCCTTCAGGTCCGATTGAGCTAGGTTCGCCGGGGTTGGGTTCGTGAGCAGGGTTCGGTGGTGCCATGAAGGTTCGGCTAAGGCTCGTTTCTGTGTTGGTTCACAAGAGGGTTCGGTTAACATGGATAGGTTCGTCCAAGTGGGTTCGGCTAACATGGATAGGTTCGTTTGTGAGCTCAGGGTTCGTATGATGGCAATGGTTCGGCTGCAACAAAAGGGTTTGCCTGCATGGGATGGTTCGTCACCATGCAAAGGTTCGGCTAATGATCAGCGAACCATACAGGTTCGTTCTTAGCAAAATGGTTCGGCCATCTCACCGATGGTTCGCCAAAGGGGTAGGGTTCGTGACTATTGATGATGGTTCGCCCATGCATTAGGTTCGGCCAACCTTCTTCCCTAACCGAAAGGTTCGCCCGGTTCCTGGATCTCACGAACCTGTATGCATGTGTCTCCATCATCACTTCGAACCCCTGACCTGATCATTTCTAGGCTGTTGCTACATGTATGTGAGTCCTCGTGTAGGTTAGGGTTTGACTAATATGGCTTAGAACCGGCTAAAGCTCAAGTTCGAACAACAACACACAAAACCCTATTTTTCAGATTTTTGCTTCGATCGTACCTCGTTTTTGGCCGGTGAAAATCTCAGATCCTTTGTACTTCCGTGTAGGGAAAGTCGAGAGCTTCGCGTAGGTTCAAGAATCATCCATTTTCGTCAATAAACGAGCAAGTTATGTGCGTTTAAAGTTTGGATTTCTAGAGAGGGAATGGGTTCACGGAAATTGTAGAGAGAGAGAGTTGTGGCTGCAATGAATGAGAGAAATGAAGGAAATTAAGGGCTTTTATGCCCCGGTTGGTTCCCCGCGTGTTTGGTCTCGCTCGATGTCGGTTTCGCGTGTTTTTACGCGCGTATCGATACAATTACGAAATTAATATTTTTCTTTGTCTTTAATGAGTTTCAAAATTGTAAAATGTAAAATAAATATTTTTACTTATTTTTACTCTTCGTTCGTTGACAGACCGTTAAACGACTACAATTTCGTGTATACCCGAAATCGCGTACGTTTTTCGATTGTATTATTTATTTATTGCCGTTTACTCGTAATTATAAGTTCAACATTCGTATCATTATGGATCGTCACCCATAACTATACTCAGTCTCGCTTACGCATTACAATTTTGTTTTATTAGTTTGTTTGTCATACTATTCGTCCTAACACTACACACTAACTGTAGGATCAGATGTTCTCAATTGATAAATCAGTAAAGTATAGCAGCGGAATTCAACACGGAATTAGCATAAGTAAAGTAAGAACAAATTCAATCAAACAGTAACGCAAGTTTGTTATAGAGAGAGAAAGTTTTCTGTAAAAGGAATATCTCATTCAATTGATTAACTTCGTTACATTACAATCGTGTCAACTGCCTATATATAGAAGGCAGTGACGTCTGATGATGTCACATGATATTGACATCTAACAGACAAAACAAAACAACTGAAAATAACTAAACTACTGAGGATGTCTTCAACATCTGAAGACAAACTCTACAACTACTGAAGAACAAAACTACTGAAGTACAAAATACTAAAACATCTGATGAGTAAACTACTCATCAGACTTTTACAAACAATAAAGGAAAACTACTGAAGACTAACTATACACTACAACACCTGATGACTTACACTTCAGCTGTTGTACATGTCTTCAGATCTTGTGACTTCTGCACATTTGAATATCAGCCTTTGTGTTCTTCTTCAGTTGTTGTAATGCTGTGAGACTTAGAGATTTTTCTGATCAGGCTCATTGGTTCTTTTAGTCCAACAAACTCCCCCTGAACCAATGCAGCCAAAAACCTCTAACTTATTTAAGGTCTCACTTATTTATTCCCAGGTAGAAAGATATGTCTTTTTCTTTTGAGATCAGAATCAAAATGACCAATTAAAGTATAAGCCTGATAACCAACAGCTTCCAAAAATTCTAACTGTCAAAATATGAGAGGGAACTCCATTGGGGAAATGGACTATGAGCATTAACCCCTCTCATTGAAGCTATTGATTGTATACTAACCTGAAAGACTCCCGGACATAAGCTTCAAGTAGTAACATCTTCTCTTCTGGAGTCAATCTTTCAGGTTCACCTTCGAAGAAGGACTCAGGCCCATAAAATTCAGACAAGTATCTGGCCGTAGACCCATCCTTCAGTTCTACTCTAGTAATTTCCCTGTACACAAACTCATCAGGGTGCTTACCTTCTAAAAACAAAAGAGTTCTTCTTGCTGAACATGTTCCAGCCTCCTATACACCAATCCCTTCTTTATCATTTTGTTCTCTAAGAAGTTAGGAGCTTTTGCACCCGAGTTGTAGACACTCTTGAAGTCATTAATGATTTCCCAAGGATCAAGCACTGACCCAAGCATGATTTCAGCACTCAACACCCTTTTGATCCTATTTGCATAAGTTTCTGGGGGCTGTCTCTTGTGAATCCTATGAAGAACCCTTGGGTCAGGCCACATCTTAATCAATTCTTTTGTATATTTGAATGTCCATTTCAGAGCATACAATCTTTGAGCTTCCTTTTTCATTGCAGTGATAGTTGAAGTCTGAGGATAATCTTTATCCACCAACTTGAGGAATTGCTCATCATGTTTCCTTTGGCTGTCTTCTTCTTCCAGTTTTACTTTGACTGCTAACATCCTAGACTCTGGTGTAATAATTGGCTGTTGACCGAAAACTAATGGCTTTTCAGGAATGTACTTGACAGGAAGAGTAATTTTCTTCTTTGGAACTGTCAGATCTACCCCAGTTGTTGAAGGTGCAGGCTTTTGAGCTTTTGGCTTGATGACTGTGGAGATAGGCAACCTGTCTTCTTCATCAGAACTTTCTTCTTCTTGAATTCTGAGTTGCCTTCTCTTCTTTGGAGGAGCCCTTACCTCAACAACCTGAGTCTCAACCTGAGTCTGAACCTCTGGAATTTGAACCCCTTCTAGTTCAGTGTCTTGTGCATCAGAAGTTGTGGCTTGTACTTGAACTTCAGAGATTGTAGCCTGTGTTTGAACTTCAGAAGTTGTAGCCAATTCTTGTACATCAGAGGTTTTGACTTGTTTTTGTACACCAGATGTTGTGGCTTCCAATTGTTCAGCACTAATGTCAATTTCTTTAGCAACCATTTCCTGCTCAACTTCCACATCATCTCTGTTGATAATCTCAACAGGTTTGTTCTTCTTCTGTCTCTTATAAGTTACTTGAATGACAGGAGACCTTTCAAATGCAACCTCTTCAGACCTTGGCCTTTTGGAAGTTGAAGTTGTGACTGATTCAGTTCCTAACTCCCCCTTTTTGGCTGCAGGGGAAGAAGGAGTATGGAAAGTTGAAAGTTTAGCAGTCACAGCCTCATCAACCATTTGTTGAATTTGAGTTTGGGAAGGTAACCTCTCATCAAGGGCTTGAACAATAATGGATTTCAATAATGGAGTGATGAGAGGGAGGATTTGTAGAAAGGCAGCAACTAATGCCTCTGGGGGGCTTGAACCCAAAGGATTAGTGCCTGAAGCAAAGGCTGGCGGCATTTGAAATTTTGAAGTAGTGGGGGAAGTGTTTGGGTGACCTTCAGAATGAGAAGGTGCCATCTGTGGGGTAAGTGGGGAAGATGGTCTTTTGTCCTTGGACATTTTGGTGAGTAGCTCATTGAGTCTACATACCTCAGCCTCAAGGAGTTGGTTTTGCTTAACAAGCTCAGCAACTGATCTTTGGTCATCAGTAGCATTAGCTACATCATCTGACCTCCTGAGAATCTCAGGATTTACCTGAGTTGAGTGTGGCTCAACAGATTCAGGTGCCCCTTTGTCTTGGTACTGGGGACTTCCAACCTCAGGGGTAACCCCTTCATCAGTTGTTGCCTCTGACAAGGTCTTAGCAATGGTACCACTAGCAATCACTCCAAATGATGGAGGTGATGAAGTAGCAGCCTTGTCAGATATCAGAATCTCTCTTTCCACACTAGGAGATCTGATGTTGTAGTCATGATCCTGTGGGTTATCAGAGACACTTTGGTCCTCCCCCTCAATGTTGGAGCTTATCCCAGTAGTGATAGGTGTCTGGGAGGGGATAGGAGTGTTCAGCTGATTCAGGATTTGATCAATAACAAATGTTGGGCTATTGGTGGTGGTTTCAATAGAAAGTGGGTTTGAAGGAGAATGCACCCGGGGAGATTGGTGCTTTTCAATAGAAACCATTTCAACTGAAATAGGTTCTAGTGATGTGGTGTCCCCTACAAAGGTTGCACCAGGTTCTGTTGAGAGGAAACCTGGGCGGTTTGAGCCGGTGGAGTCGGATGAACCACTGGTTGACTACTACCAGTGGTCAGTTCATGCCTTGGTGAGGCATGGGCAGACTCAGGGGACTCATTTCCCTGAGCAGCCTTTTTGGGCTTAGTGGATTTTGGTTTAGTGGGGACTTTGGATTTGGATTTTGAGGATGAGGCTGTGGGTTCCCTTTGCTTGGGTTTGAGCTTCCGGGCAGCCTCTTTTAAAGTGAGGTTGGAGTTGTGTCTGGAATATACTTCCAGCAAAACTGCTGGAGCAGGGATCCCCTGACCAACAAGGCCTGTTTGTGGCAGCTGTTTCTCTATGATGGCCATAATAAAACGAGGATAGAGTAACCATCTAGATGAAACAGGCTTACCAGCATGTTCAGTTAATTCAGAAAAAAGTATTTGAGAAAAATTTAGCTTTTGAGATTCGAGAATAGAGTACAATACCTGTTGCCAACGAGATGACATTTGATCCCATGAAGAAGACTTCGGAGCCAGGCATATGTTGATCATATGGAATATCAGACGCTCTGGATCATTAAAGTGCTTCTTGAAAAGTGTTGAGTCACTCAAGTCGCCCTGGTATTCATGACTTGTAAAACAGAGGTCAGTGGCGCTTTTAGGGAACTGAGTGACTAGGTTGGCATCGTCAAGTTGAAGAACATCCCTGAGCTCAGCGGGACTGATATGCACGTTGTGACCATTGACTGTTGATCGAAGAGAGATGACACCAGTTCCAACATTCACCAGTTCAACATTCATCCAAAATTGATGAATGGATTCAACATACAGAGTTGGATTGATGAGAAAAGCAGTTTTGAATTGAGAGGAGTTCATCAAGTCGACAGCTTCATCAAACTTGGACCAGAATGAAGATTTGGTCAAGTAGGCAATCGAATTGTGACGCGGTTTCAAAGTAAGAGCAGCCATGGAAGCAGAGATGAAAGAGGGAAAATAGGTTTTGAAAAAGATGAAAAGTTCTGAGAAAGTGATAATGAAACAACTGAAGAAGGTTGAGTTAAATAGAGAAAACAACTGAGGTTTAAACAACTGAAGAGTAAAATTACTCATCAGGTGTTGTCGACAGTTTTGTTCATCAGTTGTTTTCATCAGTTGTTCATCAGATTTTTGGAAATTTTGTTCATCAGAACTTGTGAACAATGTGTTCATCAGAACTTGTACACAATTTTGTTCATCAGAACTTTGTGAGTAATGTTTGACCTTCAGTACTTAGTGAATCAATACTCATCAGTACTTGTAGCTTAGAGTATTAGAAAAGGTCATAACTGTTCTTGAATCAGTACTTTTGATATGTATCAGTATGTACTGAAAATATCAAAAGGTGCCAAGATAAAAGAATATTTATGGTTAAAAGAGAAGTGAAAATATTTTTGGAATTTTGTTTTTAAAAGATAGTTAACATTTTATTCATTGAAACACTAACCTATTCAAGTTGCAACATACCAAGCCTGAGAACTAAATTTTGAAAAGTGGATGTGTCTAAAGGCTTAGTAAAAATGTCAGCAAGCTCATCAGCACTAGGAACAAATTTGGGATCAATCAGACCTTTTTCAAAACAATCTCTTATAAAGTGATGTCTGATCTCAATGTGTTTAGTCCTAGAGTGCTGAACTGGATTCTTGACAATACAAAGAGCTGAAGCACTATCCATTAACAATGGTGTCTTCAGTTCTTTGATGCCATAGTCCAGGAGTTGAGACTGAAGCCAGAGAATTTGGGAAGTGCAACTTGCAGCAGCAATGTACTCAGCTTCAGCAGTGGAGGTGGCTACAGAAGTTTGCTTCTTACTTTGCCAAGAAACCAAGCAATTTCCTAGAAACTGACACCCACCAGAAGTAGATTTTCTTGAGAGTTTGCATCCTGCATAGTCACTATCTGAAAAAGCAACCAGCTTGCAGGATTGTCCAGTAGAGTACCATATTCCCAGGAATTGAGTACCTTGCAAGTATCTGAAAATTCTTTTCACAGCAATCAAGTGAGACTCTTTGGGTGCAGCCTGAAATCTAGCACAAACACATGTGGCAAACATAATGTCTGGCCTGGATGCAGTTAGATACATTAAAGATCCAATCATACATCTATAAAGAGTTTCATCCACTGAAGTACCTTTCAGATCTGCATCAAGTTGTGTGGTGGTGCTCATGGGGTTGGAACATGGCTTACAGTTTTGCAAATCAAATTTCTTTAAAAGCTCTTTTGTGTATTTTGATTGGTGAATGAAAATTCCATCAGGTTTTTGTTTAATTTGAAGACCCAAGAAAAACTGTAACTCCCCCATAGCACTCATTTCAAAATTTGTAGTCATAAGTGTAGTGAAATCATCACACAACCTTGGGTCAGATGAAGCAAATATAATGTCATCAACATAAATTTGAACAAGTAGCTTATGCTGACCTACATTCTTTATGAATAAAGTTTGATCAATGGAGCCTCTAGTGAAATTATTTTTTAGAAGAAAAGTGGATAATGTGTCATACCAGGCTCTAGGTGCTTGTTTCAGCCCATAAAGAGCTTTATCAAGCTTGTACACCCAATCAGGATGTTTATTGTCCTCAAAGCCTGGAGGTTGACACACATACACTTCCTCTTTTATTTTACCATATAAGAAAGCACTTTTGACATCCATTTGAAAAACTTTAAGTTTATGTAAGGCAGCATATGCTAAAAACAGCCTAATTGCTTCTAATCTGGCTACAGGGGCAAAAGTTTCATCATAATCAATACCTTCTTCCTGACAGAACCCCTGTACAACCAGTCTAGCTTTGTTTTTAATGATTTGACCTTTTTCATCTGTTTTATTCCTAAACACCCATTTTGTGCCTATTGCACACTTACCTGGAGGTAAAGAAACCAGCTCCCAAACCTGTTGCTTCTTGAATTGCAACAATTCCAACTGCATTGCCTCCACCCAGCCAATGTCTCTAAGTGCTATGTGGTAGTTCTTTGGCTCTTGTTGACTGAAAAAGAGCATAAAGACAAAAGTTAGATAATTGACTTCTGGTTGAAACACCTGCAGAAATATCACCAAGAACTTGAGATAATGGATGATCCTTCAGTTCTTGATATGGAATAAGATCAGTGCAAGTGTTTGCTGGAGGATCAGATGTTGCAGTTGAAGTTGATTCAGGGAACAAAGCAGCTGGGATTTCAAATGATTGAGAGGATTCCAGAATTTCATCAGCATTTGTATTGAGTGGGATTGCTGAAGCAGAAGGAGCATCAGATTTGGTAGATGTGGACATATTGTCACTGAATCTGAACAAATGAGTACTTGCATCTTCATCATCTGAAATTCCTTGTGATGTTGCATTAGAAGCTGGTGGTGGATCAGCTGGAAGAACTTCATCTTCTACACCACTATTCTCAACATGAAAATCATGTTGCAAGATATTCAGATCAAACATCTCAGCAGGATTCTGAGGAATGGAATCTTTAGGACATTCATTGAATTTGACATGAAGAGTTTCTTCTACAGTCTTTGTTCTACAATTGAACACTCTATATGCCTTGCATGTTGAAGAATATCCAACAAAGTATCCTGCATCAACTTTGGAATCAAACTTGGTAAGCTGATCTTTGGTGTTGAGAATGAAACAAGGACATCCAAAAGCTCTGAAGAAGGAAATCAAAGGAGTTAAAGAATGAAGGATTTCATATGGAGTCTTCAACCATCTTTGATTCACCAAAACTCTGTTTTGCACATAGCAAGCTGTGTTAACAGCTTCTGCCCAGAATGTGAGAGGTAAACCAGAATCAGCAAGCATTGTTCTGGCAGCTTCAATCAGGGTCCTATTCTTCCTTTCTACCACTCCATTCTGTTCAGGAGATCTGGGAATGCTATACTGTCTCTGAATTCCCTTTGACTGATAAAATTCATCAAGAAGATGATTTCTGAATTCAGTGCCATTGTCACTCCTAACACACTTGATAGAAAGAGAATACTGCTTTTCAGCATACAACACAAAATTGATAATAGCCTTGGCAACCTCACCTTTTGAGTGTAAGAAGAAAGTCCAGACAAACTTTGAATAGTCATCAACAATAACTAGACAATACTTCTTCTTTGCCATAGACATTATCTGCACTGGACCAAATAGATCCATGTGTAACAGTTGTAAACAACCAGTGGATTTGGAATCTCCAATTGAAGGAAAAGAACTTTGTGTTGCTTTCCTTTCAAGCATGCAGAACAGTTTTCATCACAACTAAAATCCTTTAAAGGAAGACCTCTAACCAAACCATGTTTCACCAATTGATTCATGTTCTTAATGTTCACATGACCTAATCTTCTATGCCACAGATTTGATTCCTTGAAAGAGGCCTTAGAAAATAAACAAGGATGACCTTTGACAGAGATTTTCTTAGAAAGATCAAAGGCATATACCTTTCCCACTCTGTTAGCCTTAAGAAGTGTATACTCATCTAACACTTTGCTAATCAAAGGCATCACATCAGAAGATAAAATCCTACAATCTTGCTTAGTGAAGAGAGACACATGACCCTTATCACACATTTGACTAACACTCAGCAGATTGTACTTAAGATTCTCAACATGATTAACATCATCAAACCTAATCTCACCATTAGTGACTACACCTTTACCTATGATATACCCCTTAGCATCATTACCAAAGGACACAAATCCTCTCCTTCCAGTGAAATAGTTATGAAGAAGAGATCTGCTCCCAGTCATATGCATGGATCCTCCACTATCAACATACCAGATGCTACTTTGGCATGCTGAAGGACCCTGCATACAACAACACACTCAGTTAGACTTTTGGACCCAAACCATTTTGGTTTTGGGTCTGTTAACATTTGAAAAAACAGAACTAGCATTATCAGTTGAAGCAACACTTGAAGCATTCTTATCAGAAATTTTTGATTTGACTTTTGACTTTGATTTCTTTTTATGAAATGAATCAACAGATGCCTCTGCCAGATTGACTTTTCCTATCAGTTGTTGCATCATTAGCATCAGTTGATTATGATTTTGAGTTAAAATTTTGATTTCATCAGACACATCAGAACTTGATTTTTTATTTTTGTGTTTGATCATTTTAGTGTCTTTAATCAAATGAGATGCTGTCAAGTGTTGTTTCCCTGAATCTGGAACAATCCCTTTTCCTTTCTTGGATTTACTGGAGGTATTTCCTTGTAAGGATTTTCCAGATTTTGAAACAACTGATGATTCAGGTACAAATTTTGAACTAAATTCATTTTTCATTTTGAGTAGTTCTTGTTTTTATTCTTGATTTTGTTGAATTTAGAACCTTTTCTGTACCAGCATTCATCAGTTGAATGATTAAACAGCCTACAAATATCACAAGGCACCCTCTTTTGCTTTCCCTTGTGATTATCTACAAGTACTGATGACTTAGATACTGAGTTTCTTGTTCATCAGCACATTTTGGAACATCAGTATTTGTAGACAAATTGATAACAGCTGATGTGCTGAGAACCTCTGAAGAGGTATTCTTCAGCACTTGTCGGTCAATCCTTTTCCACTTATCAGTAGTTGTGGCATCAGCTTTTTCTACAACTACTGATGAGTGATTCTGACTTATCAGAAGCCGTGCATCTTTCTCTCCAGTGCCATGCCCATCTACCTTAACCAGTTTTAAATTTAGTTCATTTGAAACCTTTTCATCAGGGTTAATCTCAATTAAAACACTATCCTGACATGTTTCATCCTGGATAACATTTGTACATCCAAGAGAATAAGAATAAGTTTCAATGTCAATAGTTTCAGACTCAGATTTGCAGGCACTTGAATCACTTTCAAATGATTCTTCAGCATCAGACTTTTCTGAAGATTTGGTGGATTGGTATACACTGTCTCCTTCAGACTCACAGTTAAGATTTTTTGGTGTATAATCAGTTGGAGGAGCAGTGTGATTGTATCCAATACCAAACTTCACATTTGATGCTGTTTGCTTGTTTAATAGCAACTCAAACCCCTTGCAAGATTCAACCCATCTTGCACATTCGACTTGGGTTGCTGCAAGTGTTTGTTTCAAATCATTGTGTTTTACAAGCATGACTTCCACCCTAGCCTTTTCATCAGACAATTGACACTTGAGTTTGTAAATTTCAGATTCTTTTTCATTCAAAGCTTTCTCAAATTCAATTTTATTCTTTGTCATGACCCTTTCTAAAGACAACTTTTCATTAATTAACTCAACATTAATTTCTCTAATGGAAGCAAATGCTGAAACACAAGACTCTGAACACAATTTAGCTTTGGATTCAGAGGATACCTGTGATGTTGAAGAAGATTGACAAGAGTTGTCAGTTGAGTCAATAGCCATCAATGCAAGATTTCCAAAAGGATTGTCTCCACCATGTGGACCATTTTCAGAGTAAGGCTGCATGTTGAAGTCAGATAAATCATCAGGTAGGCTACTCCAATCAACTACTCCAGGAGTAAAGAAACTTTGATGCTGTTGTTGTTGAGGCTGTTGATTGGTTTGTGATTTGCTGGGATCAGGAAGAGCAGGTGATTGTGAAGGAATTAATGCTGGAGGGTGTGTAGGTTGAGGCATGTAGAAACAAGGATATGGATATGGCATAGGATTTTGTTGAACAAAGTGAGCTGGATAGAATTGTTGTTGACTAGTACCAGAGGATTGTGGTCCTTTGCTTGACGGGTTGTTGTTTGGAAAAGTCACAAAGGGTGCAGCAGGTTAGAACCAGTAGATTTGCACTCCCTAGCAAAGTGACCAAGCCTATGACACTTATGGCACCTCAGCTTCCCTTTGTCAAATCCAACCTTGGTTTTGCCAGATAATCCAGGGAACTTTCTTCCTGTTCTTTTATAAAACTTTTGTGATCTGATATTGATCAATGCCATTTGACTCAAAATGTCCATCTCCTCTAGATCATCATCCGGGATTCCTTTCAAATCATCCATCACAAAACACAAGTTATCACCATAATTCCTGCATTACCATCAACTCCCACAAAAGCATGTTCAGAATTGTTAGTAGAAAAATCAATATGTTCATCATAAGAACATTCAGACCCATTAAACTCTGACTCCTGACCTATCAAAGCAGTGTTACCAGGAACAAAATCATCAGCAAGTTTTCCAGATGAAGACAGTTTTCTCTTCTGTTCTACTACTCTCTCTCAAAAGTTAAGAGTTTCCCATGTAATTGGGTGAGAGATAGACTTTCTAATTAGCATTAGAGCGTAGGACAATTGTATAAGTGTCCCATCTCTCAGGCAATGATCTGAGAAATCTGTTATTCATCTGACTATTAGTGTATTCTTGCTTAACCATTTTTAACTCAGAAATTAAACATGAGAATCGCTCAAATTGTTGAGTCAAGGATTCACCCTTTCGGTGAGAAAATGTCTCATACTGCTGAGCCAGAATTTCTCTAGTATTTGCTAAAACCTCATCGGTTCCACCAAATTGTTCTTTCAGTGCAACCCAGAGATCATGAGCAGTATCATGATGCATCAAACCAGAATAGATCTCATTCGGCAGAGCCATGGCCAGAATACCATGAGCTTTAGCATCAATTTCAAACAATTTAATGTCCTCATCCGAATACATATCAGCAGGTTTCGGAATCATGATCTTAGTTTCAGGATCAGTGATCGTGGGTTTATATGGTCCATGCACAACAGATTTCCAACATCCTGCGCTGTTAATCGACAGGTGATGTAGCATTCTACGTTGCCATATGTTGTACTCACTCCGCACAAGCATCGGAGGCTTGGTTGCGGAGCCTGTATTGTGCGGATCATTGTTCGGAGTTGACATGATCACAGATTCAATCGATTTAACACAAACTAATTCAAATCTCAATCAATTGATGCAAAACAATTGATATTGAAATACAAATCAACAGAAGTTAGCAGAAAACTTCAATCTATAACAAATTCTTACTTAATCAGCTAATTCACTCAATTTGAGAACAAATTTGAGCAGTTTCAGAGATCAATTGTGTAATCGATCAATGATTAACCTGCTCTGATACCAATTGTAGGATCAGATGTTCTCAATTGATAAATCAGTAAAGTATAGCAGCGGAATTCAACACGGAATTAGCATAAGTAAAGTAAGAACAAATTCAATCAAACAGTAACGCAAGTTTGTTATAGAGAGAGAAAGTTTTCTGTAAAAGGAATATCTCATTCAATTGATTAACTTCGTTACATTACAATCATGTCAACTGCCTATATATAGAAGGCAGTGACGTCTGATGATGTCACATGATGTTGACATCTAACAGACAAAACAAAACAACTGAAAATAACTAAACTACTGAGGATGTCTTCAACATCTGAAGACAAACTCTACAACTACTGAAGAACAAAACTACTGAAGTACAAAATACTAAAACATCTGATGAGTAAACTACTCATCAGACTTTTACAAACAATAAAGAAAACTACTGAAGACTAACTATACACTACAACACCTGATGACTTACACTTCAGCTGTTGTACATGTCTTCAGATCTTGTGACTTCTCACATTTGAATATCAGCCTTTGTGTTCTTCTTCAGTTGTTGTAATGCTGTGAGACTTAGAGATTTTTCTGATCAGGCTCATTGGTTCTTTTAGTCCAA